>JARQOD010010356.1:0-27666 GCA_033576555.1 Oophaga sylvatica | reverse complement strand
CCCGACTGGGTAGGTAAGCGTGGGACAGCGTAGGCCATGAGTTGGGAACGCTGTGTTTTTCAAAAAAAGGGAAAAGGGATCATTTCTAATGAGACATTTTGCAATGTAGGCCCCCCAAACCAGTGAAATGGATGAGAAGATGAGTATTTTCTTGTCCTACTCAAAATGTTGCTAGGGTGAGCGGGACTTGAGAGAGCATTTGGGGGAACTAGCGGGGGACGGGAAAAGATTTAGAGGGGGTTGGGGAGGGTAAATGGGGTGGGGTGGTGATTTTGTGAGGGCAAAATTTTCAGTTTTCATTGAAAAAAACATTGTAAATTCCCTGACCCCCTTTTGGCCTTGCGGCGCCCCCTCAAAAATTCTTGCTGGAGGTGTGCAAACCCGGGGGGGTTTTACAGGGGGGAACGATGTAGCGTTGTTTGGAACCTTCAGTCGGGGGAAGGTGCACATGTTTTTCCTGAGGTTTTGTATTCCGCCTTTGTTGTAAGTGCATGGTGATTAAATGTCTAAGCTTTGAAAATAGTATTCAAATTTCGGAGTTTTTTAAATCGGCTAAGGTTTGCGTTTCTTACAAAAACCCCTTTCCCTCATAAATGGGTTTTTGGGGACAAAAAAGTCCCACACGACTCTTCCCTAGGGTTTAAAAAATTTTCGGGGCTTGCACGCTGTGAAATTTGCCCGTCGGGCCAAGCTGCCCTGCAACTCTTTTTTTTTTTTAACCTTTTTTGGATCTACGGGCCTGCCAGATAATCGCTTTTTGCTATTTCGATGCCTGCTGCGGCCTTCTATCTTCGAGCTATTGTAGCGGCCCCCCTCTTCCCCCAATAATAAAAACCCCCGGGCAACAACGGGTTCTATTCCTCCTCTTCATTTTCATCGCACCTTCCTCTGAAATCACCTTGAAAGGGTTGGTTTTGGTTATGGGGGAAAAAGGGCACCTAAGTTTCTTCAGGGTCAGATTCGGGCCAGTAAAAAGCGAGGGCAATGTAGTGCTCCCGGGTGAATTTTAAAAAGCAGAATTTTCTAGCGTGGTGTGCATCAGTGCACTCTAAGGCCCGATTCATCTTGGACTGGGGGAAATTGGATTTGACTTGATACCCAGGCATGGGGATGTGAAAAGAGTCCATGGGTTAAACTAAAATGTGGCCCGCCGCATCCTTTTCCCCCTTTTGGTGTTGTTTTCCCGACCAGGGCCTGCACGACGACTCAGTTCTTTAAACTTTTTAAAACTTCAGAAAGGGGGAGAGGTAGAGCTGGAGGGTGTTTCGGGAAAAGTAAGCCCAAAACCCTTTTTTTGATGCTTGGCTTAAAAGCGGTTTAAAGTATCCCCGAAAAAGGGGGCCTTCCCGGCCTTTGGGGCCAACGATGACGCAGGCCTTTTAAAAACCCCTGGCTTAAGGTTTACTGTGCTTTTGGCACTCCAGCAGGGTTTCCCACCACCACCATCAGTGCCTGTGGCCCCCCAAAAGCCCATGTTTCCCCAGGGCCCCTTCCACCTTCTTCCCCATGTTTTTTGGGAAAAGTACCCAAAAAAACCCGCAGATATATGGTACTTTTTATCAGAAGATACAGCTGTATTCGGTGAATGGGGAAAATTTTAATCTCCGCATATATTTCCAGAGTCACCCCAGACGCTCTCAGGCTCAGTATGGATTGGACCATAATAAAAAAAGCAAAAAAGGGCAGTGTATCCCGAAGATACCAGGTGTATACAGTGTAGGGGTAATTGTAAATCTCCTATATATTTCAGGAGTAACACACAGACGCTCACAGGCTCAGTATGGATTAGACCAGAATATAAAAAGCAGAAAAAGGGTACTGTATCATAAGCATACAGCTGTATACAGTGTTGGGGTAATTTTAAATCTCCGTATTTATTTCCAGAGTAACACACAGATGCTCACAGGCTCAGTATGGATTACACCAGAATATAAAAAGCAGAAAAAGAGTAATGTATCAGAAGTGTACAGCTGTATACAGGCTAGGGATAATTGTAAATCTCCGTATTCATTTCCAGAGTCAGACACAGACTCTCACAGGCTCGGTATTGGTTAGACCAGAATATAAAAAGCAGAAAAAGGGTAATGTATCTGAAGCGTACAGCTGTATACAGTCTTGGGATAATTGTACATCTCTGTATATATTTCCAGAGTGAGACACAGACTCTCACAGGCTCAGTATGGATTAGACCAGAATATAAAAAGCAGAAAAAGTGTAATGTATCAGAAGCGTACAGCTGTATACAGTCTAGGGATAATTGTAAATCTCCGTATATATTTCCAGAGTCAGACACAGACTCTCACAGGCTCAGTATGGATCAGAAAAGAATATAAAAAGCAGAAAAAGGGTAATGTATCAGAAGCGTACAACTGTATACAGTCTAGGGGTAATTGTAAATCTCCGTATATATTTCCGGAGTAACACCCAGACTCTCACAGGCTCAGTATGGATTACACTAGAATATAAAAAGCAGAAAAAGGGTACTGTATCAGAAGTGTACAACTGTATACAGTGTAGGGGTAATTGTAAATCTCCTTATATATTTCCAGAGTCAGACACAGACGCTCACAGGGTCAGTATGGATTAGACCAGAATATAGAAAGCAGAAAAAGGGTACTGTATCACAAGCGTACAGCTGTATACAGTGTTGGGGTAATTGTAAATCTCCGTATATATTTCTGGAATCACACACAGATAGTCAGCATGTATTTGTACGTGATACCAGCTGGTACACGGTAGTGTGTGAGGAGCATACAGCTCTATACGGTGTGGGAAAAAATGAATGCTCAGTAACTGTGCAGAAAAAAAGAATAAAAGTATTAGTGCTGTGTAAAAGCAGTCTGCACCGCAGTGTACACACAGCAATACAGCTAGCAGGTAGCCTAATAACCAGCGCTGCAGCACACAAGAAAATCCTCCCCTGTCAATGCACACTAACTAAACAGCACAATTGCTATCAGCAGAAGCACATAAAAACTGCTGTTTCCAGCCATAACTCTCTCCCTGCTGATAAAAAGCGTCAGCAACGTCTCCCTACTGTTAAGATCGGCAGAAGTAAAATGGCGGTCGGCGGTCAGGGCTTTTATAGACACTCTGACGCCCCCCAAAGCAAGCCAATTACTGCAATGCTCTTCTCTAAGATGGTGGTGGCCATTGCCCATGTCATCTTGTTGCCCACAGTGTACATCCTTGCTCATTTGCTGAGAAAAGGCGCCTACAAGCATTATGGGAAAACCAACTTTGGCGCTCTGGTTGACGACCGCATGGCCGACTTCACACTATGGTCGGGTTTCGCTCGGCGAAACCTGACTTTGGCGAAAGTCGGCGATTTTTGAATCTGACTGACCTGTTTCGCTTAACTCTAGTAAAAACCATGTTGCAGATAGTGCTGCAAGAATCTGCTCATGGGTCAGGTTCTTTCACGAGGTCCTACTCCGCAGTGTGTTGGTGGTGGTATAACACTCAAGCTTTCTTCCTCCATCCCCCCCTGACAACCACAGACAACATAGAGGGAATCATTATCTTCATCTCCTAACTGTTGTGTGTCCTTCCTTCTCGTCCTTTTTATAGTCATTCTCCATTTGTTCCTCCCATGGCAAATGTCTGTGATACGGCAGACCTGAACTTATAAATATTGCTAACCCTAAAGGTATCCTTCGATGCTTCCTCTTCTTCCCCCAGGACCACTACCACCACCACCTTCTCATCCACACTGTTTAAAGTATGCACCAGCATGTAGATGACAGTAATAGGGATGCTGATGATGGCATCATCACCTCTTGCCATCTAAGTAGTTATTAAGAAAATGTACAGAAGGGTGCAGAGGTATCCAGTATGCAAGTGTGAATTGCACCACGTCCGTACTGCATTGTGCCAAGCTATGAAAAATGTCATCCTGCACCAGGTCTCGGGGCTGCTGCCAGAGTCCCTGCAACATGTGCAGAGTGTAATTCCACAGTGTGGTCATATCGCATATCAACCGGTTAACCGGTAGTCCAAAAGATCTCTATACAAACTGAAGTGGAATGGTGGAAATCAGTACGACAGTGGTTTCTGCAGCAGCACATCCAGGCTGGGACAGTGGCAGAGGAATTGCTGTACCATCAAGTTGAGGATGCAAGCCATGCAAAGCACTTGTGTAATGTTGGCCCTGCGTAGGGTAGCCACCAGGTTTGCACTATTATCTCACACACTCTTCCCTGGCTCCAGGTTGAGTGTAGACAGCCATTGCTCAAACTCAGCATGAATAGCTGTCCACAACTGTTGATCTGAATGACTGCGATCTCCAAGACATATTTATGTAAACACTGCCTGATAACGGTGAGCCCTGGCTGCGCAGTACGGAGGTTGGGAAGGGATTATCTCTGCAGTGTTGGAACATGTGTTTAATTAAGGCAGAGGTTGAGGGCGCAGGTGGAGGCCCTAGAGGAGGTGGAGGAGGCAGAAGCATTGCAGGAACTGTTAGATACAGAGGTTTGTTCCGCAAGCCCTGGGGATTCCAAGACTTGGTGTCTAGGGACACCTTGAAGTTTACTGCTGTAGTTCTCCATCCCCTTGGAGTCAACTACCCATGGTACTATCCTTAAATTTTTCTGACAATGGTAGTCTACAAAACTGATAATTGTGCCACCTGAATGTGGCTCAGCATGAAAGCATGTAGAGGTGTTGCATGTGGTATCAGGGCTCCCAGGAAAGGAGGACTACACCAATCCCTCACCCACCTCGTCTTACTGTGACGTTCAATTGAAAGTTGTAAATGCTGTCCGAAACCCTGATACCTCATGCCTGGCTGATTGCTGCAGTGCCATGCTAAAATTTGTACTGTGGGTGAATTGAGGCCACTTTCCTGGTGTCTATCCCTTATTTGATGTGTTTTGGCAGCATTTGAGGCCATTATAGGTGTTGTGAATGTGTTTGGTTTTGCCTCCATTGAAATGAATATCATTTGGTTATGTTCATCGAATATTCGTCAAATCAATTGGCAAATATTGCAAACTCGGCGATCGTAATCCAAACAGAACATTGAAAAATTCGCTCCTCTCTACTCCTAAGCCTCCCAAACATTTTTCACCAGCTAGACTAGCTTCACCAGGGAGTTGAGGCTATAATGAATTAGCACATGAGTTAACAGACCTTTTAAAGATTTGGGTCTGATGACATCAAGCGAAGACACGAGGGGTCAACCAACCGAAAAGCTCAAACTGCTGCGCCAATCCAGGCTCATTTTACATCACAGGCTAAGGTCAGATCGTATTTCCCAATAAAATTATCCTTGCGGAGATCAGCTGAGATCAGCTGATTGGAGCTATGACCACACGTGTGCAGTAGGTAACCTGAAGTGACAATCAGCAGTGCAGGGGGATATTATGCACTTGTGGAGACGTGAGATTCAGCGGCGAGTCCCCTTTACACAGAATATGTATGTAAGCGTAGAATAAGCATCTTTATCAAGATATACTACACATTCCAGCTGTATAATGTAGTTTTGGACCATAAGACTTGTGACGATTTATATGATAATTCTTTTGGGAGGTACAGTACCATCAGAAAACCATTACAGCTATGTCTTTACATTACAAAATTGGGCTATCTGGTTCTCTTTAATATCAGTCCCTAGATGCCTAAGAAGGGTTAAATGTATATTTTTGTACGTCAAATTGACTTTAATGTAAGTCTGTCTTGGTGAGTGTTCCTTGTAGCCATCAAATGGCTAACATTCTGTGTAACAGTCCTGGTAAACATAAATACTTTATAAATGTAGATTTTTCAACACTGCTCAGTGGAAGGAAACAAAAAGATTGATGCTTTAATTAAAAGGGTGACAGAGATTAATTTTTTAATCCTTAAACAAATCCAGGTTCATTTAAACCACAGCAATTACCAATGAAATATGTGCTTTAGCAAAATAACAGTAAGTCAGCACTGCACATATGTGCATTGATGATAGCGAAGAACCTCTCATATATACCATAACCTGTTCATCACAAAACAAGTGTATCTAACAAAAAGAGGAAAATATGAGTTAAGCATAAAGGCAATGAGTTATTTTGTAATAAAAAAACATGTGTTTATTAACCCTTCATGTTGAGCATGCCTGTCTAAGGCAGTATGCACACTGGTGTAATATTGCTGTTTTTTATAGTTCTGTATCATGTTTTCCACAGAGGTACATTAGTCCTCTAATGTACCTTCATCTATCACAAAACAAGTGTATCTAACATATAGAAGAAAATATGAGTTTAGTATAAATTCATTGAGTTATTTTGTTAAAAAAATATATATATACATATACATGTATATATGTATATGTATATATATATTTATGTGGTTATTAACCCTTCATGTTGAGCATGCCTTTCTGAAACAGTATGCACACTGGTTTCTATATGTTCAAAGAAATGTTTCAATATGCTGATGTTGAGGTTTTTGTACTCGTATAGAAAAAGGCAGCGCTGCATCATCCACTAAAATTTACACGTTTGGTATTGCATTGTTCTGAGAATGAATATGCTGCAGCTTTTGCAGATTTGCAGAGGTTGAAGAAGGAATTGAATTTTTGCTTGATACAAGTATCGCTGCTTAATTTATTGGATAAAAAGGGAAGAAAAGTTAATTTCAGTGGAGAATTATAAAAATGTAGGTAAACATGATACATTCATGAGAGATGAAACTGATTTTGAAACAGAGTGATGAATCGCTAAGAAGAGAAGAGGGCTTTAGCATAATAGAAAATACTGAGGATGAAATGCGGATTATTGGAAAACTGACTTTGGGTCTGATTCAACTCTAGCAGATGACACTTTGAATAGCCCTGAGATGAAATCTGAAGGCCTCTCGAATGTCCCTTTAGGACAAAGCCGTGGATGGGAAGAATAAACAAATTATAGGGTAGTGAGGAGCGGTAGAATGAAAAGGAGGCAAGTGTCTTGGTGTAGAGAACAGAACTAAGGACAGTGACTAGTAATCATACTTCTAATATACATTCTGAATGCATCTCCCACTCTCATGTTATATTGTCTTGTGTAAAAAAAACATTCAAGTGGCACAGATATTATTGGGGAAATTTATACTAGGATTAATCTATCTAATGTTCTGCTTTCATTGGAATGTTACTCACAGTTGTCTAAAGATTCCATTTAAATAATAATAATTATAATAATAATAATAAATTAGTTATTATTATTATTAGCACGTTTGAACATTCTAGGTTTGAGTTTAGGTTTTATGTCTCGTCGTGGAAGTTGTAACTAGCTACTTAAAAAATACAAGCAAAAATTGTCAGATTACAATCAAGTATTATTATTATTATTATTATTATATATTTATATAGCGCCATTTATTCCATGGCGCTTTACATATGAAAAGGGGAAAAATATAGACAGATACAATAAACATGTGCTAGACAAGGGACGCATAAGTACAGAAGGAGAGAGGACCCTGCCCGCGAGGGCTCACAGTCTACAGGGATGGGTGAGAATACACTAGGAGAGGGTAGAGCTGGTTGTGCGATGGTTCAGTACACTGAGGATCATTGCAGGTTGTAGGCTTGTCGGAACAGGTGGGTCTTCAGGTTTTTCTTGAAGGTCTCCGTTGTTGGTGAAAGTCTGATGTTTTGCGGCAGAGAGTTCCAGAGTATGGGGGAAGCCCGGGAGAAGTCTTGTATGCGGTTGTGGGAAGAAGAGATGAGGGGGGAGTCGAGAAGGAGATCTTGAGAGGATCGAAGGTTGCGTGTGGGTAGGTAGCAGGAGACCATGTCACAGATGTATGGAGGAGAAAGGTTGTGGATGGCTTTGTATGTCATGGTTAAGGTTTTGAACTGGAGCCTCTGGGCAATAGGAAGCCAGTGAAGGGCCTGGCATAGTGGGGAGGCAGGGTAATAGCGGGAAGACAGGTGGATTAGTCGTGCAGCAGAGTGTAGGATGGACTGGAGTGGTGCCAGAGTGCTAGAGGGGAGGCCAGACAGTAGGAGGTTGCAGTAGTCGAGGCAGGAGATGATAAGGGCGTGCACTAGTGTTGTGGTTTCATGGTTGAGGAATGAGCGGATCCGGGAAATATTTTTGAGTTTGAGGCGGCAGGAGGTGGCGAGGGCTTGTATATGTGGTTTGAAAGAGAGGGCAGAGTCGATGATCACCCCAAGGCACCGAGCATGGGGACTGGGGAAAGCGAGCAGCCATTGACATTGATGGATAGGCCTGGTGGAGGGGTAGAATGAGGTGGGGGAAAGATGATGAATTCTGTTTTGTCCATGTTCAGTTTGAGAAAGCGAGCAGAAAAGAAGGCTGAGATAGCAGACAGACACTGTGGGATTTTGGTCAGTAGGGAGGTGAGGTCAGGTCCAGATAGGTAGATCTGCGTGTCATCGGCGTAGAGGTGATACTGCAAGCCGTGGGATTCTATGAGCTGTCCCAGGCCGAAGGTGTAGATGGAGAAGAGTAGGGGTCCTAGGACTGAGCCTTGGGGAACACCGACAGACAGGGGGCGAGGTGAGGAGGTGGTGTGTGAGAGGAAGACACTAAATGTTCGGTCTGTTAGGTATGATGAGATCCAGGATAGGGCCAAGTCTGTGATGCCAAGAGATGAGAGAATCTGTAGGAGGAGGGAATGGTCTACGGTGTCAAAGGCAGAAGACAGGTCCAGGAGAAGGAGGACAGAGTAGTGTCGCTTGCTCTTGGCGGTTAGCAGGTCGTTAGTGATTTTAGTTAGGGCAGTTTCAGTTGAGTGATGCGGTCGAAAGCCTACAAGTAAAAAATAATGACCTTGAGAGAGAAATTCCTTCATTGGAATGCAGGCTCCATGGTATTTTTTTAGCTGATGAAAGAAATGGCTTGTTTAATCTGAGAAATTTATTGGGGATTGGTTTGAAATCTAATGTCTTAGTCCCAATTGCAACAGAAAGTGCTGTAGATATTTTGCAGAACTTTAAAAATTATATGAATGCACAGGTTTACGAACAGGAATCATTGAATTTAGTAATAAACAAGAAACAAGAGAAACACAAGCCATGGCTAGAAGGTTGGCAACACTAGGTAATCAAGTGCTGTCAATTACTTTAATTATGCTGAAAGAATATTTGATATTATGTATTAGCAGATAACAGATAATTGTCAGTGAGGATCTGAGGCACTGTGCTCAGTAATCTAACTCAAAATAATGCTGGTAAATTGCATTAGATGTTAAGAGTGGGTGTTGAAAGAGGGCTATTTTCTAAACAAATGTGTGAAAGATTATATCCAACAACCCTGTACCTCTTAAATGAATGGTATTTTTTTACAGACTATTATTTAAAATACAGTATATTAGAACCTGAATGATTCTCCCTAATTTTAGGTGAAGGTTAACATTCCCACTTTCTTAATATCTGAATTGTTTTTGCACCCCTTGCTTGCCAGTGTACCCTCATATTTAGTTGATACAAAAGCCCTACTTAGTATGTTGAAAGACATTCAGTGGGATGAGCCATTTAACTTAATCATAATTGATGTAGAGAGTTTGTATAGCAGATTAAAATACATGGATATAATAGAGGTGGTTAGTAGAGATGAGCGACTTTGCCTCCGGGAGGGTCGAGTCGGGTTTCGTGAAACCTGAGTTTCTCAAAAGTCGAGTCGAACGACATCGGGAAAAGTCGGAGATCCGACTGAAACACGAAACCCAATGCAAGTCAATGGGGAATCAAAGTCGACAGGGAATGGAGGACAGTAAACACACCTACAGTGCCCATTTCAATGCCAACGACATCAATTCTTATTACTTAAGCTTGTCAACCTTAATTTACTTTATAATAATAGTTACGCATTGAAAACTGGGGGTAATTTGGCTAAAGTTGTGGGGGGGGGTAGGGCTGACTCCTGTTTTTTGTGTGACCCGAAAGAGTCTCAGTGGGCCCCTTTAACACATACCACAATTCATGATGCTCCCATACGGCACAGAAATATAGGTATAGTAAAATGACAAATGCTTCACTTCTTACATTACATGACTGATATCTATTGTAAATTCTACAATAGCTCAAAAACCGGACAGTATATTCCTCCATACAATATTATGGCCACCACATAGTGCACCATACAGAATAATGAGGCCTATATATTGCTCCATACAGAATAATTGGTCCCATATAATGTTCCATGCAGTATATGATGAGCTCCACATAATGCTACAGTATATGATGGTCACCATATAATGTGCCATACAGTATAGGACGGTCCCCATAGAGTAGAATGAGCCCCACATATTGCTCCATACAGTATAATGAGTCGCATATAAAGCTCCATACAGAATTAGATGGGCCCCATATATTACTCCATACAGAATGGGCTTCATATAATGCTCCATACAGAATAGGCCCCATATGTGCTCTATATGATGCTCCATACCCTATATGATACCCCATAAATAATGAACCCCATATAATGCTCCAGTATATGATGGGCCCCATGGATGATGCTCCAGTGTATGATGGGCCTATATAATGCTCCATATAATGGGCCCCATTTATAATGCTCCAGTGTATAATGGGCCCTATCTATGATGTTCAAGTGTATGCTGGGCCCCATATATAATTCTCCAGTGTATAATGCTCCCCATATATTGCTCCAAACATTAAAAAAAGGAAAATTCCTCTCCTCTCTGGGCACTGCTCTACTCAGGACTCCTCAGCGTCGCCATCATCCAGCTCTCTGCACTTGGACTGTTCAGGTAGAGGGCGTACAGATGTGACGTCATCGGTCTCTCTGACCTGAATGTCACTGTCAGGAAATTCGGAAAACGTCACAGCGGTGGAGCAGAGAGAAGTAAGTATTGCAAGTGCTAGGGCCCTGAGCAAGAAGGGGGGCCCACTCGTGGGCGATGGCACTGGTACAGGGCCCCTCATAGTACACCGGTGTGTCTGACGGCGAGTGGGCCCCCCACCATCAGAGACACCGGCGTACTATGAGGGGCCCTGTGCCAGTGTTGTCACCCACGAGTGGGCCCCCCTCCTGCTCAGGGCACTGGCACTTGCCTGGGTGCGCCAGGTGCTGACGCCGGCCCTGGGGGGTACAGCCTAGTTAGGGAGGTGGAAAAACTGGCATATGTTGAGGTGAAGGCTGGAAGTTCAGCACCTTCAAATGGAGGAATTGGAGAAGTCGGAGGAAGTGGAGGACAAAGCGAGCCATTTTGCTGGCAATCTATGTGTCATCAGTGAAGGTGGTACAAAATCCTTTGAAACCCAGACATGGTTCATTTTAATAAAGGTGAGATCACCAACATTTTGGGTCGACAGCCGGGTCCTTTTTTCTGTCAGGATTGATCCAGCTGCACCGAAGACTCTTTCTGATAGCACACTACCAGCAGGGCAAGCGAGCTCCTGTAAGGTATATTGTGCCAATTCAGGCCAGGTGTCCAGTTTACAGGCCCAGTAGTCAAAGGGAATTAACTGTGAGGGAAAGCATCGATAGGGGAGGAGAGGTAAATTTGAACCATAGTTGACAACTGCTGTCTCCTGTCTGTTGCAATCGATTCAGCATTAACAGTCGTTTGAGCGTTACTTGAGAAATCGGTCCACAACATGGTCATGAAACCCCTGACTCCAACGCCACTTCGGCTGTGTGCACCACGAACACCTCTTCCGTTTGGCCCAGTACGGCTCGTGGTAGAACCTACACCACTGTTGTGTGCTGGGAGTGCCTCTAACAAACGGTTTACCAGAGTTGATAGTTTGTTCGCGAATATTAGCTCTAGGTTCTCTTGTGGCATGATGTTCTGTAATTTGCCTTTATAGCGTGGATCGAGGATACTGGCCAACGAGTAGTCGTCATCCTTCATAATTTTGGCAATGCGGGGGTCCCATTTTAGGATTTCGCAAGACATAATCACACATGTGGGCCAATGTTCCAGGTGTCAATGATGCACTGACAGTGGTGGGTAGAGGAGCACTTTCTTCCAAATCCACATCCCTCCAGTCACGCACAAGCCCTGTACCTGACCTTGGCAAGCCAACATTTTCTCTTGCCCCCTGAGAAGCATCCTCCTCCCCAAAATAATCATCCCCCTTATCCTCCTCCTCCTCTTTCTCTTCTTCATTAACCTTATCCAGGATAGTTCCCTGAGCAGACAATGGCTGACTGTCATCAACGCTTCCCTACTCATCCTCCTCCTACTCTTCCTCCTCCGCTGCAGACGCCTGATCCTTAATATGCGTCAAAGTTTGCATGAGCAGACGCATAAGTGGGATGCTCATTTTTATGATGGTGTCATCTGCGCTTACCAGCCATGTGCATTCCTCAAAACACTGAAGGACTTTACAGAGGTCTTTAACCCCTTCACCCCAAGGGTGGTTTGCATGTTAATGACCGGGCCAATTTTTACAATTCTGACCACTGTCTCTTTATGAGGTTATAACTCTGGAAAGATTCAACGGAAATTCGCGATTCTGAGATTGTTTTCTCATGACATATTGTACTTCACGTTAGAAGTAAAATTTCTTCGATATAACTTGCGATTATTTTTGAAAAAAACGCAAATATGGCGAAAATTTTTAAAATTTTGCAATTTTCAAACTTTAAATTTTTATTCCCTTAAAACAGAGAAATATATCACACAAAATAGTTAAGAAATAAACATTTTCCACATGTCTACTTTACATCAGCACAATTTTGGAACCAAAATTTTTTTTTGTTAGGAAGCTATAAGGGTTAAAAGTTGACCAGCGATTTCTCATTTTTACAACAAAATTTACAAAGCCATTTTTTTAGGGACCACCTCACATTTGAAGTCACTTTGAGGGGTCTATATTGCAGAAAATATCCAAAAGTGACACCATTCTAAAATCTTCACCCCTCAAGGTACTGAAAACCACATTCAAGAAGTTTATTAACCCTTCAGGTGCTTCACAGAAACTAAAGCAACGTGGAAGGAAAAAATGAATATTTAACTTTTTAGCCACAAAAATGATTTTTACAAACTTTTTTTTATTTTCACAAGGGTAAAAGGAGAAAATAGACAGATAAGGTTGTTATGCAATTTCTCCTGAGTACGCCAATACCCAATATGTGGGGGGAAAACCACTGTTTGGGCACACGGCAGAGCTCGTAATGGAAGGAGCGCCGTTTGACTTTTTCAAACTAAAATTGGCTGGAATTTAGATTGGATGCCATGTCGCGTTTGGAGATCCTCTGATGCGCCTAAACAGTGGAAACCCCCACAAGTGACACCATTTTGGAAACTAGACCCCCTAAGGTACTTATCTAGATCTGTTGTGAGCACTTTGAACCCCCAAGTGTTTCACAAAACTTTATAATGCCTGGGTGTGAAAAAAAAATAATAATTTTCCAAAAAAATGATTTTTTTAGTCCCAAATTTTTTGAATTTTACCAAGGAAATTGGACCCCAAAAGTTGTTGTCCAGTTTGTCCTGAGTACGCTGATACCCCATATGTGGGGGGGAAAACTATTTGGGCGCACGGCAGGCTTGGAAAGGAAGTGAGTAACGTTTTGGAATGCAGACGTTGATGGGGTCATGTTCCATTTGCAGTGCCCCAGATGAGCCCAAACAGTGGAAACCCCCCACAAGTGACACCATTTTGGAAACTAGACCCCCTAAGGAACTTATCTAGATCTTTGGTGAGCATTTGAACCCCCAAGTGCTTCACACAAGTTTATAATGCCGGGATGAAAATAAATAATCCATATTTTTTCCCACAAAAATTATCTTTTAGTCACTATTTTTTTATTTTCCAAGGGTAACAGGAGAAATTGGACCACATAAGTTGTTGTACAATTTGTCCTGAGTACGCTGATACCCCATATGTGGGGGGGAACCACTGTTTGGGCGCACGGCAGAGCTCGGAATGGAAGGAGCACCATTTGACTTTTTCCAACCAAAATTGGCTGGAATTGAGATTGGATGCCATGTTGCATTTGGAGAGCCCCTGATGTGCCTAAACAGTGGAAACCCCCCACAAATGACCCCATTTTGGAAACTAGACCCCCTAAGGAACTTATCTAGATCTCTGGTGAGCAATTTGAACACCCAAGTGCTTCACACAAGTTTATAACGTAGAGCCGTAAAATTTAAAAATCATATTTTTTCCACAAAAATGATCTTTTTACCCCAATTTTTATTTTTCCAAGGGTAACAAGACTCCTAAAGTTATTGTGCAATTTGTCCTGAGTGCGCTGATACCCCATATGTGGGGGTAAACCACTGTTTGGGTGCATGGCAGAGTTTGGAAGGGAAGGAGCGCCGTCTGACTTTTTCAACGCAGAATTGGCTGGACACCATGTCGTGTTTGGAGAGCTCCTGATCTGCCTAAACAGTGGAAACCCCATAAATGACACCATTTTGGAAACTAGACCCCTCAAGGAACTTATCTAGATGTGTAGTGAGAACTTTGAACCCCCAGGTGTTTCACTAAAGTTTATAACGTACAGCCGTAAAATAAAAAATCTTTTTTTTTTTTACAAAAATGATTTTTTCGCCCCCAATATTTTATTTTCACAAGGGTAACAGAAGAAATTGGACACCAAAAGTTGTTGTCCAATTTGTCCTGAGTACGCTGATACCCAATATGTGGGAGAAAACTACTGTATGGGCGCACGTCAGGGCTCGGAAGGGAAGTAGTGACGTTTTGGATTGCAGACTTTGATGGAATGGTCTGGGGGCGTCATGTCGCATTTGGAGAGCCCCTGATGCGCCTAAACAGTGGAAACCCCCCACAAGTGACCCCATTTTGGAAAATAGACCCCACAAGGAACTTATCTAGATGTGTGGTGAGCACTTTAAACCCCGGAGTGCTTCACAGAAGTTTATAACGCACAGACGTAAAAATAAAAAATCCTTTTTTTTTTTGCAAAAATGATTTTTTCGCCCCAATATTTTATTTTTACAAGGGTAACAGGAGAAATTGGACCCCAAAAGTTGTTGTCCAATTTGTCCTGAGTACGCTGATACCCAATATGTGGGAGAAAACTACTGTATGGGTACACGTTAAGGCTCGGAAGGGAAGTAGTGACGTTTTGGATTGCAGATTTTGATGGAATGGTCTGGGGGCGTCATGTCGCATTTGGAGAGCCCATGATGCGCCTAAACAGTGGAAATCCCCAACAAGTGACCCCATTTTGGAAAATAGACCCACAAGGAACTTATCTAGATGTGTGGTGAGCGCTATGAAGCCCCAAGTGCTTCACAGAAGTTTATAATGTACAGCCGTAAAAACAAAAAAATATTTTTTTTTTGTACAAAAATGATATTTTCGCCCCCAGTTTTTTATTTTCCCAAGGTTAACAGAAGAAATAGGACAAATTGCACAATAACTCTTGGGATCCAGAGTACGCTGATACCCCATATGTGGGGATAAACTACTGTTTGGACGCATGGCAGAGCTCAGAAGTGAAGGAGCACCGTTTGACTTTTTCAACGCAGAATTGGCTGGAATTGAGATCAGACGCCATGTCACATTTGGAGAGCCCCTGATGTGCCTAAACAGCGGAAACCCCCCAATTCTAACTCCAACCCTAACCCCAACACACCCTAACCCTAGTCCCAACCCTAACCACAAACCTAACCCTAACACACCCCTAATCCCAACCCTAACCCTAATCCTAACTTTAGTGCCAACCCTAACCCTAACTTTAGCCGCAACCCTAACCCTAACGGGAAAATGGAAATAAATACATTTTTTTAATTTTATTATTTTTCCCTAACTAAGGGGTTGATAAAGAGGGGTTTGATTTACTATTTATAGCGGGTTTTCATGATTGGCAGCTGTCACGCTAAAAGACGCTTTTTATTGCAAAAATAGTTTTTTGCATCGCCACATTTTGAGAGCTATAATTTTTGCATATTTTGGCCCACAGAGTCATGTGAAGTCTTATTAATTGCGGTACGAGTTAACGTTTTTATTGGTACCATTTTTGAGCACGTGACATTTTTTGATCGCTTTTTATTTAGATTTTTGGGAGGTTAGAATGAGCAAAAATCAGCAATTCATGAATTTCTTTTGAGGGAGGCGTTTTTATTGTTCCGCGTGTGGTAAAATTGATAAAGCAGTTTTATTCTTCGGGTCAGTACGATTATGGCGATACCTCATTTATATCTTTTTTTTATGTTTTGGCGCTTTTATAGAATAAAAACAATTTTATATAAAAAATAATTATTTTGCATCGCTTTATTCTGCGAGCTATAACTTTTTTATTTTTTCGCTGATGATGCTGTATTGCGGCTCGTTTTTTGCGGGACAAGATGACGTTTTCAGCGGTACCATGGATATTTATATCGGTCTTTTTGATCGCGTGTTATTCCACTTTTTGTTCGTCGGTATGATGATAATGCATTGATTTTTTTGCTTTTTTTTTTTTTTTTTTTAAGGGTTCACTAAAGGGGTTAACTAGTGGGACAGTTTTATAGGGGGGGTCGTTATGGACGTGGCGATACCAAATATGTGTACTTTTATTGTTTTGCTTTTTTTATTTACAGGAACAAATGAATTTATTGGGGAATATTTTTTTTTTTTTATTCATTTTGGATTTTTTTTTAAAACATGTTTATTTTTATTTTTTTAACTTTTTTACTTTGTCCCAGGGTGGGACATCACTGTATTTTATCAGATCGCTGGTGTGACAGTGTGCACAGCACTCTGTCACACCAGCGATCGCACAGGCATAGCTGCAGGCTTCTCAGTGCCTGCTCTCAGCAGGCACTGAGGAAGCCGCCTCCCTCCAGGACCCCGGCGCCATCTTGGATCCGGTTCCTGGGAGGGAGGAAGCCCTCAGAACAGCGCGATCACATCGCGCTGGTCTGAGGGTCTCAGGGGGGCGCGCAGGGAGCCCCCTCCCTGCGCGATGCTTCCCTGTGCCCCCAGTACACCGCGATCATGTTTGATCGCGGTGTGCAAGGGGTTAATGTGCCGGGAGCGGTCCGTGACCGCTCCTGACACACAGTCACGGGTGTCAGCTGTGATAATCAGCTGACACCCGGCGGCGATTAGCTGCGCTCCCTCTGGGAGAGCAGCTGATCGCCTATGACGTACTATCCCGTCCATGGTCAGATTGTCACGGGTTTTATGGACGGGATAGTACGTCTAATGTCAGAGAGGGGTTAAGCTTTGAACACTGCACACCCCACAATTCCATGCCTGCCCTCAAACTGCCTGCCCGTGTATCCTCCCACAAATGCATTACAGCCTGCCTCTGTTTGCACAGCCTCTCAATCATGTGCATGGTGGAGTTCCACCTTGTTGCAACGTCTCTGATTAGGCGGTGCTTGGGGAGGTGGAGCGATCGCAGCAGCCTCTGCGTACAACTGGAATCTACGGGCGAGCGACGGATGTGCGAGCACAGTCTTCGCACCTTATGGAGCAGGGCTGTTAACTCCGGGTAATTATTTAGGAACCACTGCACCACCAGGTTCAATGTGTGAGCCAGGCAAGGAATGTGTCTGAGTTTTCCAAGGGCTATGACCACCACAAAATTACGACCGTTATCACTGACTACCTTGCCTGGCGCAAGATGTAGACTGCCCAGCCATGACTCATTTTCTCGCTGCAAGTAGTTGGCCAGTACCTCTACGGTGTGTCTGTTGTCGCCCAAAGACATCATCTTTAAAACAGCCTGCTGACGCTTACCACTAGCTAGGACACCTCGCGTGCAACACTGGCAGCTGCGGATGGAGTGCTCGTGCGACTGCGCTCTGTCAACGAGCTTTCGCTTCTGGAGGAGGAAGAGGAGTGTCAAACACCTACAGGCAATTGTTCTCTATACCGTGGGCTAGGCAGCACTGTCCCACCGCTGCTGTCCCCTGTGGACCCTGCATCCACCACATTAACCCAGTGCGCAGTGATGGACATGTAACGGCCCTGGCCATGCCTTCTGGCCCATGCATCTGTTGCGAGGTGCACCTTTCCACTCACTGATTGTTTGAATGCATGGACAATGCGGTCTTTCACATGCAGGTGGAGGGCAAGGATGGCTTTTCTAGAAAAGAAGTGCCGACTGGGTAGGTCATAGCGTGGGACAGCGTAGGCCATGAGCTCTCAGAACGCTGCGCTTTTAACCAAACGGAAGGGCATCATCTCTAATGAGATCAGTTTGGCAATGTAGGCGTTCAAAGCCAGTGTACGCGGATGAGAGGATGAGTACTTTCTTGTCCTATTCAGTGTGTCTGCTAGGGTGAGCTGGACTTGAGAGCTGCATATGGGTATCTAGCGGTGGACATGACGGACTGAGAGGGGGTTGGTGATGGTGATGGTGGTGGTGATGGCCTAGATTCAGTCTTTCATTGCAAAAACATTGTGATTCCCTGACTGCTTTGGCCTTGCGACAACCCCTCAACATTTCTTTCTGGTTGTGTGCTAACTGGTGGGCTTACAGTAGGGGAAGCGAAGGAGCGTTGCTGGCTACCTTCAGTCGGAACAGGTGCACATGTGCTACCTGAGGTTTTGTAGTCCGTCCACGCTTGCAAGTGCATGGTGTTTACATATCTAAACATGCAACTGGTATTCAAATTTCGGAGATTTTTCCCTCGGCTAAAGATCCTTCTGCACCTTTTACAGATAACCTTTGCCTCATCAATAGTATTTTGGTCAAAAAGGTGACACACTGCACTCTTCCTACTATGGTATAAATTTTCAGGGCTTGCACGCTGTGCTAATTTGACCATCTGGCAAAGCTGTCCTGCAACTCTTTTTGTTTTTTTAACACGTTTTTGGACTGCTACAGGCCTGCCAGATAACCGCTGCTGCGATATCGATGCCTGCTGCGGATCCTTCTCTTTTTCTGAGCTATTTCCAGCGGCACCCTCTTCCCCAATGGATGCCAATCCGGTTCAACAACTGTGTCATCCATCACCTCCTCTTCAATTTCATCTGCACCTTCCTCTGTGTCACTGTGTAAGGTTTTATAGTATGCGGGAAGTGGTACCTGAGTTTCATCAGGGTAAGATTCTGGCTCAGTAGACTGCGAGGGTAATGTAGTGCTCTGGGTGAATGTACCAGCAGAATCATCTAGCAGTGGCTGTGCATCAGTGCACTCCATGTCAGATTCATCTTAGACTGGGGAATTCAGGATTTGACTTGATAACCCAGGCATGGTATGTGAAAAGAGCTCCTTGGAGTAATCTGAAGTGTTGCCTGCCGCATGCTTCACTTTTGGTGGGGGTGAAGGACACAAGGAAAGGTATTGTTCCTGACCAGGAGCCTGCACTGACGACTCAGTGCTTGCAGTTTTTGAAACTTCAGAAGAGGAGGCGATAGAGCTGGAGGCTGTTTCGGCAATGTAAGACAAAACCTGTTCCTGATGCTCCGGCTTTAAAAGCGGTTTACCGACTCCCAGAAAAGGGAGCCTTCCAGGCATTCTGGAGCCAGATGATGACGCAGAATCAACACCTCCTGCCTTAGGTGCTATTGTGATTTTGGCACTACCAGCAGATGCATCACCAACACCATCAGTACCAGGTGGCCCCTCCACCCACGTCCGTGGCCTCTTCCACCATACTTCCTCATGTTTGTGAAAATGTACTCAAAATACCAGCAGATATATGGTACTGTATGAGCAGTGTACAGCTGTATATGGTGTACGGGAAAATTTGAATCTCCATATATATTTCCGGAGTCACACACAGACGCTCACTCAAAAGCAGAAAAAGGGTAATGTATCAGAAGCATATAGTTGTATACAGTCTAGGGATAATGGTAAATCTTCATATAGATTTCCAGAATCAGACACAGACTCTCACAGGCTCAGTATGGATTACTCCAGAATTTGAAAAGCAGAAAAAGGGTAATGTATCTGAAGCGTGCAGCTGTATACAGTCTAGGGATAATTGTAAATCTCCGTATATATTTCCGGAGTCAGACAAAGAATGTCACAGTCTCAGTATGGATTAGACCAGAATATAAAAAGCAGAATAAGGGTACTGTATCAGAAGCGTACAGCTGTATACAGTGTTGGGGTAATTTTAAATCTCCATATATATTTCCGGAGTAACACACAGACGCTCACAGGCTCAGTATGGATTAGACCAGAATATAAAAAGCAGAAAAAGGGTACTCTATCACAAGTGTACAGCTGTATACAGTCTAAGGGTGATTGTAAATCTCTGTATATATTTCTGGAGTCACACACCGATAGTCAGCATGTATTTGTCTGTGATACCAGCGGGCACACTGTAGTGTGTTAGAAGCATACAGCTCTATAAGGTGTGGGAAAAAATTAAAAGCTCGGTAACTGTGCAGAAGAAAAGAATAAAAGTATTAGTGCTGTGTAAAAAGCAGTCTGCACCGCAGTGTACACACAGCAATACAGCTAGCAAGCAGCCTGTTAACCACCGCTGCTGCACACAAGAAAATCCTCCCCTGTCACTGGCAGGCAGCCTAATAACCAGCGCTGCTGCACACAAGAAAATCCTCCCCTGTCAATGCACACTAACTGGACAGCACAATTGCTATCAGCACAAGCACATAAGAACTGCTGTTTCCAGCCCTAACTCTCTCCCTGCTGATAAACAGCATCAGAAACCTCTCCCTACTGTAAAGATTGGCAGAAATAAAATGGTGGTCAGGGCTTTTATAGACACTCTGATGGCCCCAAAGCAAGCCAATCACTGCAATGCCCTTCTCTAAGATGGTGGTGGTCGCTGCCCATATCATCTCATTGCCCACAGTGTACGTCCTTGCTCTTTGGCTGGAAAAAGGCACCTGCAAGCATTATGGGAAAACCGACTTTGGCGCTCAGGTTCACAACCACATGGTCGACCACGCTATGGTTGGGTTTTGCTTAACGAAACCTGACTTTGGCGAAAGTCGGCATCTTTTGAATCTGACCGATTTGTTTCGCTCAACTCTAGTGGTTAGCCATGCTTTGTAACAAGAAAATAGAGATAACTATCTCTGATGCCTTACTACAGTAGTTGTCTTGTCACATAGTGTCTATGTTTGGTGACATGTAGTAAAGTCAATGTACAGGCACTGCTATGGGGTCTCCCTGTGGCTCTCACTTTCACAAATCAGTTTTTGGCTAATTATTTATATCATGTGCCTTCTATATATCTATGAAAAGTATAAATGAGGTGTAGATATATAGATGATGCACTTAGAGTATGGTCTGGTACAGAATCGGAGTTTGTAGATTTTGTACAACATCTAAATCACAATTATGTTATTATGCACTTTACATTTCAATTGGAAAATCAAGTATTAATTTCCTTGAAAATCTCAATAAATTCCTCAATATCCAAGTCGAATATGGTGAATTAAGTTCAAGGAGACATCATTAATCCACTGATATTTATTAACTATTCCATTTAACCCCTTATTGACAAAGTCAATTTGCTTATTAACCCTTCACCCCCAAGGGTGGTTTGCACGTTAATGACCGGGCCAATTTTTACAATTCTGACCACTGTCTTTTATGAGGTTATAACTCTGGAACGCTTCAACGGATCTTCGCGATTCTGAGACTGTTTTCTCGTGACATATTGTACTTCATGATAGTGGTAAAATTTCTTCCATATAACTTGCATTTATTTATGAAAAAAACGCAAATATGGCAAAAATTTAGAAAATTTTGCAATTTTCAAACTTTGAATTTTTATTCCCTTAAAACAGAGAAATATGTCACACAAAATAGTTAATAAATAACATTTCCCACATGTCTACTTTACATCAGCACAATTTTGGAAGCAAAATTTTTTTTTGTTAGGAAATTATAAGGGTTAAAAGTTGACCAGCGATTTCTCATTTTTACAACAAAATTTACAAAGCCATTTTTTTTCGGGACCACCTCATATTTGAAGTCACTTTGAGGGGTCTATATAGCAGAAAATACCCAAAAGTGACACCATTCTAAAAACTACACCCCTCAAGGTACTCAAAACCACATTCAAGAAGTTTATTAACCCTTCAGGTGCTTCACAGGAGCTGAAGCAACGTGGAAGGAAAAAATTAACATTTTATTTTTTAGTCACAAAAATGATCTTTTACAAACATTTTTTTTATTTTCACAAGGGAAAAAGGAGAAAAAGGACTAATAAAGTTGTTGTGGAATTTCTCCTGAGTACGCCGATACCCCATATGTGAGGGAAAACCACTGTTTGGGCACACGGCAGAGCTCGGAATGGAAGGAGCGCAGTTTGACTTTTCCAAACCAAAATTGGCTGGAATTGAGAACAGACGCCATGTCGCGTTTGGAGAGGCCCCGATGTGCCTAAACAGTGGAAACCCCCCACATGTGACCCCATTTTGGAAACTAGACCCCTAAGGAACTTATCTAGATGTGTGGTGAGTAGTTTGAACCCTCAAGTGCTTCACGCAAGTTTGTAATGTAGAGCCGTGAAGAAAAAAAATCATATTTTTTCAACAAGCATGATGTTTTAGTCCCCAAATTTTTTTTTCCCAAGGGTAAGAGGAGAAATTGAACCACAAAAGTTGTTGTCCAACTTGTCCTGAGTACGCTGATACCCCATATGTGGGGGGGAACCACTGTTTGGGCGCACGGCAGGGCTTGAAAGGGAAGGAGCGCCGTTTGACTTTTCCAAACCAAAATTGGCTGGAATTGCGAACGGACGCCATGTCGCGTTTGGAGGGCCCCTGATGTGCCTAAACAGTGGAAACCCCCCACATGTGACCCCATTTTGGAAACTAGACCCCCTAAGGAACTTATCTAGATGTGTGGTGAGCACTTTGAACCCTCAAGTGCTTCACACAAGTTTGTAATGTAGAGCCGTGAAGAAAAAAAATCATATTTTTTCCACAAACATGATGTTCTAGTCCCCAAATTTTTATTTTCCCAAGGGTAAGAGAAGAAATTGGACCACAAAAGTTGTTGTCCAACATGTCCTGAGTACGCTGATACCCCATATGTGGGGGGAACCACTGTTTGGGCGCACGGCAGGGCTTGAAAGGGAAGGAGCGCCGTTTGACTTTTCCAAACCAAAATTGGCTGGAATTGCGAACGGACGCCATGTCGCGTTTGGAGGGCCCCTGATGTGCCTAAACAGTGGAAACCCCCACATGTGACCCCATTTTGGAAACTAGACCCCCTAAGGAACTTATCTAGATGTGTGGTGAGCACTTTGAACCCTCAAGTGCTTCACGCAAGTTTGTAATGTAGAGCCGTGAAGAAAAAAAATCATATTTTTTCCACAAACATGATGTTTTAGTCCCCAAATTTTTATTTTCCAAGGGTAAGAGGAGAAATTGGACCACAAAAGTTGTTGTCCAACATGTCTGAGTACGCTGATACCCCATATGTGGGGGGGAACCACTGTTTGGGTGCACGGCAGGGCTCGAAAGGGAAGGAGCGCCGTTTGACTTTTCCAAACCAAAATTGGCTGGAATTGCGAACGGACGCCATGTCGCGTTTGGAGGGCCCCTGATGTGCCTAAACAGTGGAAACCCCCCACATGTGACCCCATTTTGGAAAACTAGACCCCCTAAGGAACTTATCTAGATGTGTGGTGAGCACTTTGAACCCTCAAGTGCTTCACGCAAGTTTGTAATGTAGAGCCGTGAAGAAAAAAAATCATATTTTTTCCACAAACATGATGTTTTAGTCCCCAAATTTTTATTTTCCCAAGGGTAAGAGGAGAAATTGGACCACAAAAGTTGTTGTCCAACATGTCCTGAGTACGCTGATACCCCATTGTGGGGGGGAACCACTGTTTGGGCGCACGGCAGGGCTTGAAAGGGAAGGAGCGCCGTTTGACTTTTCCAAACCAAAATTGGCTGGAATTGCGAACGGACGCCATGTTGCGTTTGGAGGGCCCCTGATGTGCCTAAACAGTGGAAACCCCCCACATGTGACCCCATTTTGGAAACTAGACCCCTAAGGAACTTATCTATATGTGTGGTGAGCACTTTGAACCCTCAAGTGCTTCACGCAAGTTTGTAATGTAGAGCCGTGAAGAAAAAAAATCATATTTTTCCACAAACATGATGTTTTAGTCCCCAAATTTTTATTTTCCCAAGGGTAAGAGGAGAAATTGGACCACAAAAGTTGTTGTCCAACATGTCCTGAGTACGCTGATACCCCATATGTGGGAGGGAACCACTGTTTGGGCGCACGGCAGGGCTTGAAAGGGAAGGAGCGCCGTTTGACTTTTCCAAACCAAAATTGGCTGGAATTGCGAACGGACGCCATGTTGCGTTTGGAGGGCCCCTGATGTGCCTAAACAGTGGAAACCCCCCACATGTGACCCCATTTTGGAAACTAGACCCCCTAAGGAACTTATCTAGATGTGTGGTGAGCACTTTGAACCCTCAAGTGCTTCACGCAAGTTTGTAATGTAGAGCCGTGAAGAAAAAAAATCATATTTTTTCCACAAGCATGATGTTTTAGTCCCCAATTTTTTATTTTCCCAAGGGTAAGAGGAGATATTGGACCACAAAAGTTGTTTTCCAACATGTCCTGAGTACGCTGATACCCCATATGTGGGGGGGAACCACTGTTTGGGCGCACGGCAGGGCTTGAAAGGGAAGGAGCGCCGTTTGACTTTTCCAAACCAAAATTGGCTGGAATTGCGAACGGATGCCATGTCGCGTTTGGAGGGCCCCTGATGTGCCTAAACAGTGGAAACCCCCACATGTGACCCCATTTTGGAAACTAGACCCCTAAGGAACTTATCTAGGTGTGTGGTGAGCACTTTGAACCCCCAAGTGTTTCACTAACGTTTATAATGCCCTGGCGTGAAAAAAAAAAATTTTTTTTTTCACAAAAGTGATGTTTTAGTCCCCAATTTTTTATTTTCCCAAGAGTAAGAGGAGAAATTGGACCCCAAAAGTTGTTGTCCAATTTGTCCTGAGTACGCTGATACCCCATATGTTGGGGGGATACACTGTTTGGGCACACGGCAGGGCTCGCAAGGGAAGCAGTGACGTTTTGGAATGCAGACTTTGATGGAATGGTCTGCGGGCGTCATGTTCCGTTAGCAGACCCCCTGATGTGCCTAAACAGTGGAAACCCCCACATGTGACCCCATTTTGGAAACTAGACCCCCTAAGGAACTTATCTAGGTGTGTGGTGAGCACTTTAAACCCCAAGTGTTTCACTAACGTTTATAATGCCCTGGCGTGAAAAAAAAAAAATAAAATTTTTTTCCACAAAGTGATGTTTTAGTCCCCAATTTTTTATTTTCCCAAGGGTAAGAGGAGAAATTGGACCACAAAAGTGGTTGTACAATTTGTCCTGAGTACGCTGATACCCCATATGTTGGGGGGATCCACTGTTTGGGCATACGGCAGGGCTCTGAAGGGAAGCAGTGATGTTTTGGAATGCAGACTTTGATGGAATGGTCTGCGGCGTCATGTTCCGTTAGCAGAGCCCTGATGTGCCTAAACAGTGGAAACCCCCACATGTGACCCCATTTTGGAAACTAGACCCCTAAGGAACTTATCTAGGTGTGTGGTGAGCACTTTGAACCCCCAAGTGTTTCACTAACGTTTATAATGCCCTGGCGTGAAAAAAAAAATATATTTTTTTTTTCCACAAAAGTGATGTTTTAGTCCCCAATTTTTTATTTTCCCAAGGGTAAGAGGAGAAATTGGACCCCAAAAGTGGTTGTCCAATTTGTCCTGAGTACGCTGATACCCCATATGATGGAGGATACACTGTTTGGGCACACGGCAGGGCTCGGAAGGGAAGCAGTGACGTTTTGGAATGCAGACTTTGATGGAATGGTCTGCGGGCGTCATTTTCCGTTAGCAGAGCCCCTGATGTGCCTAAACAGTGGAAACCCCCACATGTGACCCCATTTTGGAAACTAGACCCCTAAGGAACTTATCTAGGTGTGTGATGAGCACTTTGAACCCCAAGTGTTTCACTAAAGTTTATAATGCCCGGGTGTGAAAAAAAATCCTACTTTTTACCTCACACAAATGATGTTTTAGTCCCCAATTTTTTATTTTCCCAAGGTTAAGAGGAGAAATTGGACACCAAAAGTTGTTGTTCAATTTGTCCTGAGTACACTGGTACCCCATATGTGGGAAAAAAACTGTTTGGGCACAATTTGGGGCTCAGAAGGGAAATTGTGACGTTTTGGAAGCAGACTTTGATGGAATGGTCTGCGGGCGTCATGTTCCGTTTGCAGAGCCCCTGATGTGCCTAAACAGTAAAAAAAACCCACAAGTGACATAATTTTGGAAAGTAGACTCCCAAGGAACTTTTCTAAATGTGCCCCCCTTCTGGAACTAATCTTTCCTGTAAAGTAAATTAGTAGTGCATTGAGGTGTGGTACAATTTGAAACAATCCTTCATACACAGGCCAGGTTTTTCGGGGCAGGTGTCGCATTGGTAAGTGGTGTCCTTGCGTATTCCCCTTTTGTAACACACTCGGCACCTTTTTTGTGGCTTACCTTTTCTTCCAGTTGGCGGGACCACCCCAGGAAATGCTGACCTGGTATGATACGAGCACCTTCAGTTCCGGAAGTACTGGGGCCCGCTGTTTCCTGAGCGCCAAACATCAGGGCCTTAACCACTACCTCCTGAAACTGAAGGTACGTCGTATCGCTGTTGCGTGCACATCGTGACAGCAGGAAAGCGTTGAGCATTGCCATTTGGACGATGTGCACGGACAGCTTCTTGTACCACACCTTGGCCTTTCTCAAAGCACTGTACGGTTGGAGGAGTTGATCAGAGAGATCAACACCCCCCATGTATTTATTGTACCCCAGTACACAGTCCGGTTTGCGGACCTGTGTAGAGGTACCCCGTACAGTGCTGAGGGCGCTGCCATCACCATGTATGGTGGTCAAGAGAAGGACATCCCTCTTGTCCTTGTACTTGACCACCAACAGGTGGTCGCTACATTGGACTCTGCTCTCACCCTTTCTGAGCATCAGCCCAAGTAGCGTCTTTGGGAGGCCTCTCTGATTTTTGCGGACGGTACCGCAGGCTGCGGTACCTCGCGCAGAGAGGGATTTGTAGAGTGGGATGCTGGAATAAAAGTTATCAGTGTAAAGGTGATAACCTTTATCCAGCAGTGGGTGCACCAAATCCCACACAATTTTCCCACTCACTCCAGGACGGGGGGACACTCAGGGGGTACAATCCTGGTGTCCTTTCCTTCATAAACTCTAAAGCTGTGTGTGTACCCTGAGGTACTCTCACACAGCTTGTAGAGTTTGATTCCGTACCTTGCCCTCTTGCTGGGCAGGTACTGGCGGAATGCGAGCCGTCCCTTAAAATGAACCAAGGACTCATCCACGCAGATGTCCCTTTGGGGCACGTACACTTCAGCAAACTTTTTGTTGAAGTGTTCGATGACCGGCCGAACTTTGAACAGGCGGTCAAAGTTGGGGTCATCTCGTGGGGGACACTGTGCATTATCATTATAATGCAGGAATTTGTGGATGGCCTCAAAACGCGTCCGAGCCATGACCATTCGGAACAGTGGAGTGTTGTATAAAATATCAACACTCCAATATTGCAGAATTTCTGGCTTCTTCAGGATCCCCATATGGAGGACCAGGCCCAAAACTGCATCATTTCAACTGCGTCTACAGGAGACCAGTTGGAAAATGATGAACGGGGGTTTTGCGCCAAAAATTGCCGAGCGTACAAATTTGTTTGCTCCACCATGAGGTTAATTAAATCCTCAGAGAAAAAGACTTTGAAAAAGTCTATTTCTGTGAAGCCGGTGGAGTCAACCTGATTCCTGATTCTGCCACAAATCAGGAATCAGTGGCTCGTAATTTTC
>JARQOD010010355.1:0-27671 GCA_033576555.1 Oophaga sylvatica | reverse complement strand
GTAGGATTCGCGCTGCAGCCATGGTAGCCCTAAAAAATGGGAAAGGGGGGAGAAAATAACATAAAAAACATTTTTCCTTGATTTTTCCCATAAGGCCCCCTAAAAGGCCGTTTTTGATGATGGTCCAGAAGTCAGTGAGAGCCATCCGTCTCCATCTGTATGGGTGCCTTCTTCACTAACGTATCCCCCCGTTTCAGAGCAAAGGGATACCAAAAAATTTCCATTTGCTCCTGAGTCGATAATGCAGAGCTAGACACCCAACTGAGTCAACCCGGGTTTGATGGGGAAAGCAAGGGAAATTGTTTTTTTTACAACTCAGGGGGGAACGCTGAAAAAAATTAAAAAATTGAAAGCGTTTATACCGTCAGTCCCAGAATAACGGTTTAAAGTCCGAGAAATCAAGATCTTTTGCAGCAGTACTCTGGAGCCTGGGGCTCGGACTGACAGAGCTCCCTCGAAAACACTACAGTGAATGATCGCAGAAGTTTTAAAAGAACGGTGGGGAGTTTATAAGAAGTGCCCTGACTTCCCCAGTGAAAATGATTTTCCTTTTATACATGTCTTTGGGCATCACAACCCCGTTTTGTAAAGACCACCTGCAGGTTCGGGTTTTGGTTTCTTGTGACCCTACTAAAAGGTTTCCTTACTGAGGAGGGAGGTAGTAAAAGGTTAGTGCGATTTTTTTCGAAACCTCTTTTTGCTTTTCAGTCAGACGACATAAATAGGTACAATTTTTAAATAAAGTCACCAAACGAAAGTGGGGGTGGGGCACGACAATTTTTCCCCCTTTAAATTGGGGAATAACCCCTTTCCCGAAAAAAAATTTTTTTTTGGGGAAGTGCCCCAAGGGGTATCAAGAGCCCTCCCTGAAATCCGGGGGCATTTTCGGCTATGAACTTTTACTTGGCGCAAATTAAATGGCTGCTTCAGCTTTGCCCTCGTTTGGGGGGTCATAAAACACCCCCCCATGGTGAAAAAAAAGCATAAGGTGTTCAAACAATCATCCTCAGTTCAACAGAGGGTTTGCCCCCCATCAAAGCCTTTTGGTAACAAAAATGATTATGAAAACCTTTGGATCGTTTTTTGGGGAAAAGTGAAGCTGTGCAGAAAAAATAAATTCTTTATTTAATAAAACCCCTGAATTTTCCGTTTACCCCCCCCAAAACGAAAAGGGGGTAATTTTTGGGGTCCCCGAATTGGGGTTATGGCGGGGCCTGGGCTGTTTTTGAGCCCCAATCCTGGCCGCAATTCCGGGTAGTTGCCCCAAAAACTTGCAAAATTAAGATTAGTGAGGTCCTGTAGGCTTGCAAAAGGGTTTTTTAAAGTCTTTACATCTGAAAGGGTTGATCAGCACTCCGAAAATTCCTTTTTGCGGGCCCCCATCTTCCAGTTTTTAAGGGGAAGGCTGGAAGGAAAAAAGAGGAAAGGAAAAAAAAAAAAAAAAAATAGTGTTTACCTGTGGTAACATCCAGATAAAATTTTAAAGGGAATGGCGCTCACCCGGGGTGGTTGGAGAAGTCACAAACCCTGTCTCCATAAGGTATTAAAGGACATCTGTTATCCACAGTCAAGAAAGGGTTTTTCCCAGCCCAGCAGACATAAACAGGCCCAATCTTGTCATGTATAGTGACGTTCCTTTTGGTCTTGTTTTGGGTGCGAGGAAAAAACGGGAGAATAGGTTGAAATGAATGACTTGTTTACTTCATAAAAGCATGCTGAAAAGTTCACACAGTTTGCGGAAAAGGGACAGGAGACACAGAGGCCGAGTAACTTAAAGCATACAATAAATCTGTGTGGCCCCCTACGCCCGGACCATGTTCAGGGGAAAGACAGGAAGGTAACCGTGAAGCTTGATATTCCTCACGTCACTCCATTTCCCCAAAACCCCCCCAGGGGGTTTTAAAAAGGGATGACCGTAGCATCGGTTCAGTTTTTAGTTCATTGGCTTTGGGGGGAGGGAGAGGATTCAGTCAGAGTTCATTCGCTTCCTTTTAGGACAGTCAGTACGTCTAGTCTTGGAGGGGGAAAAGGGGGTGCAGACTGATTTTGGCGAGCAAATTCTAAAGTGGAGTTGGTTTGAGTGAAGGAGTCACTTAGCCCCGTCAGAACAGCAGGACCAGTACCCCAGCACAATACCTGTATTCTTTGAAAAAGGAAATTTAATTGGAGCTACAGCGTTTTACACAGTTGACAGAGTTCCTGTGCGCTGCTCTGGACAGGGTCTGAGGAAGGTGACCTGGGAGTACAGCATTTACACAGTTACAAGTCCTGTGTGTGCTTGGACAGGGTAAAGAAAGGAGAGAAAAAAGGGGGAATCCGGGAGCTCAACTGAGTGTATGGGAAAACTTTTTGCGAGCTCTGGAAAAAAGCTGGCATTTTCACATCGCTATTTTGTGTTTATTTTAAGAGCAAGGCGGGAGAGGGAAACAGTGGAGGAAGATAGAGACAAGTGCATAGGTACGGGTTTTCCCCCGCACAAATTCCCCGGGACAGGGGGGGTCCGAAGCGTTACTGTGTTTTAAACCCTAGTAATAAGAAACCCGGACCCTTTCCCTGGACTTAAATCGCAAAAGGTAGCCCTAAGCGCTGTACTAAAGGAGCGGGGGGGAACAAGGCTTTTAGCTAGGCCAAGCATAAAAGGGACTCTTTTCTCCCAACTAAAAGGTCTACCACATGGGGCCGGGGCGTTGAGTATGACAAGCGGAGATTAGAAAGGTTAAAACTTGACTTATGAAATTTTTGTATCAACATTACAAATTAAAAGGGGGCCTCTAACCTCTCGCGGTGACCCCAAATGGCATTCTCCCCCCGACCCCCCCCCGGGACCTGCCTGAAAACATCTGCAAGTAAAGGTATGGAAAAAGATTGCCTTTTTGGGACTGTTTCATTTTAAACCCCCCCCACCCATAGATTCCGGACCGGTCTACCTGTGGGAGACCTCCATCTAGCTGCCCCCTAAAATCCCCTGGAAGTCCCTTAAAACGCGCTGGGCAATTGATCAATACCCCGGGGGGGGTCCGAATTTTAATCTACAAATTCCCCCGTAAATATCCCCCATTGTATGAGGCCCAGGCCCGGACCGGTCCTGCGCCATACAAATCCATGCCCTTTTATGGGCTCGGTGCCGAGTACCCCACAGCCCTGGTACTAAGTGCGACTCATCTTTGGGTCACTAACAGGGTCCGAAACTTGCAAAATGGGGAGTCCCGTTTGCCTTATGCTGATTTGTGCAGAAAAAACTGTTTTGTGTTTGTCACTTTTGCGCCAAAAAAACCCCCATTTTTACCGCCTTTTTGTGCCCCGAGGCGCTGGTGAAGAAGATGGGGTGCATTCGGGGCGTGTACCCCCCGTGGGCGAAAGCATGGCCGCCCTCCAAAGGTTATTAAACGTTTGCAATGGCCCCCTGAAAGGGAGACCGCCTCCTCTTCTCTTCTAGCAAAAAAGGGAACGAAATCCCGCCTCCCGGGGGGAACCAATCGTTCGATGGGAAAAAACACAGTTGGCCTGGAAGAGATGGCGAAGGACGGGTACGCTATCGGAGGAGCAGGGCAAGCAGGCCTTGTTCCCCTGAAGAGCCTCTCCCCGTCCCGGGCCGTCCCCATACAGGCCTTCAGCAAACCTGCTGGAATTAAAAGAGGGAACGGCGCTTAAAAAATTTCCAGCGCCCGCAGACCCGAAGGAGAGGGGACGCTGGCGTGCCCCGAAAAAGCGGGTGCTGTGGGGGCGCAGGGTTTTTCCCCCCCCGACATAACGCCCTCACCTGACTTCCTAAGTCCCTGCTGAAGAAGTGAAGGAAACCGGGGGGCTGCCCCCAAAAGTGTTACCTGATCCCCCCGATGGAGAGGTTGGGAAAAGAAGGAGGTGAGGAGGCCCCCCCGTACCGGAGTGCCAGCCGGCGGGAAAGCCGAGTAGTGACAGTTTTTCCCGGTAGGACACCGGGGGGCGTCCAGCCACCTGCCAAAATGACTGGGGGCAAATGGGTACCCTTTACGACTCACCTATGCTCAAAGTGGGCCGAGGGCTGTGTCGTGAGAAGGGGGACAAAGGCGCAGGGGAAAAGAGAAAAACAGCGTTTCGTCAGCGGTACCTTTAAAGGGTTCCTCGCCCACAAGGAGAGTGTCCCCAGGGATAAAGGTACCTCTGGGAGCCCCGGCGCCAGGGGTGCGTTAAGAATTTAAAACCCCCCAAGGGCTGGGGCTTTATCCCTCCGGGCTTTTTCAGGGGTCTTTGTGAGCCGCCGGGGTGTAAAAGCCCCCCTGCCCCTGGTCCCCGGGAAGGGATTCATTAAAGGGGCTTTTGTCAGCTACACGGGGGCATGGGGTTTAAAGGGTGGTATGCCCAAAAGTCTCTATTGTCAGCCCCCCCGTCCCCGACGCCGGTAAGTACCCATGCCGCAGGTCCCGCCCCCGGGCTCCTCGCACCGGGCCGGCACCCAGCATCCCCCCCGATACTCCTCTCCCTAGTACCTTCTGCCCGCATCTTTCACGTTTCTGCAATCTGCGCCCTTCCTGCATCGAAATCTGCGACCGCCTGCATCGCAACCAGGTGGCCTACGGCCCCTTCTGCAACCCATTGGTCCTACATGAGAAAAGCCTGGTGGGCCACGTAAGGATGAAGGCTGTAGTAAAAAAAACCTACATCGCGGACATGCCCGGGTTTGGGGTACCCAAGGGCATCTTTTGTACTTCGTCCCGGGATGGAAAAAGAAAAATGTCCCCCCAAGAAAAAGAGAAGTCAGTGGACCCACAGGGGTTTACTGAAAAAAATGTATAAATTTTTGAAAAAATTTGGGATAAAAAAAATTTTTACTAAAGAAGTTTGCACTTTATTAATGTTTAATAATATGTTGTAATTTTTTCCATTTAAGTGAATCCCGGGGGGAAAAAGGTAATGTGTATGATTGCTATTTTTTACTAGAATCCCCCAGTTGGGAAAAGGGAAAAAGGAAGAGTTATGTTTTTGACATGTTTTTTTCCCTGCAAAGGACTGCGTGGCTGTGGACTGTGCCACCCCAAAACTTTTTTTGAAAATAGTTCGCACTTTGGTGCCCTATCTTAGTTTTACAAAAACCTTATCCCTCTAAAGGGAAAAACCCGTATGGTGTGGCCTAGATGAGGTCTGCGCAATAAAGTCCTGCAGCCCCCCCAGGACCCCGTGGGGGTTTTTTGGGTGCGGGCCCTCCAAAAGAATTTGTCTTGTATTTATGAAAGTGTTTTGATACTTTTATATTTTTCAAATGTACAAAGTTAACTTTCAAAAATTGACCCCCCGAAGGGAAGGTTAAAAACTGTTTGATGTTATATGCAAAACAAAATTTTTTTTCTTTTCTCTTTTACACCCCCAAGGGGTGTGTTTTTAAACCAAGGGGGGATGTGTGGCCAGCTCGCCAGGCACCATTTTCCCAAAAATGAAAGGGAAAGGGAAACCCGGAAGTTTGTATTCATTACGCCTCAATTTCCCAACACACCCAAAAAAGGGTTATAAAAGGAGTGACAGTAGCTTAGTGTTTTTTTTTCGTTCATTTGGGCTTGGGGGGAGAGGAGGGAGTTCAGTCAGAGTTCATTCAAAACTTCCCGTCTTGGACATGCAGACGTCTGTCTTGGAGGAAAGGAGTGCAGACTAGATTTTGGGAGAGCAAATTCATAAGTGGAGCTGGTTTGAGTTAAAGGGGCCTCTCCCGTCGAACACGGACCCGGCCTACACAAGTCCTGTATTCTTTGGAAAAGGGAATTAACTCCGAGCTACAGCTTTTACAAGTTCAAGTTTTCCCGGCGCGCTTGGACAGGGCTGAGGAAAATGATCTCGGAGCTACAGCTTTTTTTAAAAAGTTACAGAGACCTGTGTGCTGCTCTGGCAGGGTCAAAGAAAGGGGAGAAAAAAAGGGAAACAAGGGGCTACAACAGGGGTTGCAGGGGAACTGTTCAGCGAGCTCTGGGAAAAGGGATTTTTTCATCCCCTATTGTGTTATGTTTAAAAGGGAAGGAGGGCGAGAGGCACAGTGGGGAAAATAGAGACAAGTGCCAGGTACGGATTTCCCGCACTAATTCCCAAAAACCGGGTCCGAAGCGTTTCTAGTGCTTTACGCCTGAAAAAAGAAACACCCGGGGGCCTCTGGACTTCAAAGGGAGAAGGTGCCCCCAAAGCGCTGAAACTAAACGGAGTCAGGGGGAAAAAGGACTTTTAGCGGCCAAGCAAAAAGGGGCTCTGTTCTCACCCAACAAAAGGCTCTACCACAATGTCGGCGGGCATTGCAGCTATTGAAAAAGTGGAGATTACAGAGTTAATTTGACTTCTGAAAGTTTGTACTCACAATAACAATTTAAAAAGGGGGGCCTCTAACCTGCTCAGGGGTGATCCCGAATGGTTTCCCCCCCCCGACCACCCCCCGGGACCTCCCTGAAACTCTGAAAGTAAGGTAGGGAAAAGAATTGCTTGTTGAACTGTTTATTTCTACACCCTGCATCACCATAGACTTCCCGGGGGCCGGGCTCACCTGTGGGGGACCTCCCTCTAGCTGCCCCCTAACTCCCCCGTAAAATCCATTACAGCGCGGTCAATTGATCAGTACCACGGGGGGGTCACGAACTATCTAACTACAATTTCCCGTAAAAATTTCCCGTTGGCCAGCTAGCAGGCACCAAAAATCCAGGAGAGGCAAGGAAGGTACGCAACCTTGATAGCATTCAGTCATCACCTTTTAGACCACCCATCTGGGTATAAGGGGGAGGACACGTGGCGAGCAGAGAGAGGAAGGGAGGGGGAGTTGTTTCCGTCAGAGCAGTCTTTGGGGGTGTGTTCAGTCGAACTTCATCTGTTATTCTGCTAAGGACAAGCAGCCATTCAGTCTCAGTCGTCTGGGCTTTTGGGGGGAAATGAGGCTGTGCAGCACCTTGGAGTAACTGCATTTTTCCACAAAAGCCCCCGTGCTTATGTTAAGAGCGGGAAGCAGGGGGAAGGGCGCAGTGGGAGTTGGAAGTGCTTTGGGTATTGGCTACCTGCACTAAATTGCCGGACACCGGGGTCCGAAGCGTTGCTACATTTCAAGCTTAGTAACAAAAAAAAAGGGAGGCTCGGGACTACGGGTCGCAGAGAGGCGCCCAATGTAAACGTAAGGGTCAGGGAGAACGGGGTTTTGAGTCAATGCGCGACAAAAGTAAGAATTAGTTCTCTCAACATCGTAGTAAAGGACATAGAAGGTCCACCAAACGTGGGGGCCCGGGTTTGGCAGCATTAGAAAGCTGAGTTGAGGTTAATTGCTTCATGAAATTTTTTGGGATCAGATACTTTTGAAGTTAAGGGGCCTCTAACCTGCTCAGCGGTTCCCCGAAGTGCACTCCCCACCCCGCCCAGCCCCCCGGGGATCTGCTTAAACCCCTTACCCGTAAAAGGTTGAAAAGAACTGATTGTGTGTGACTGAATTTTTTACTAACCCTGCATTTTCTTCCTAGACTTTCCCGGGCCAGTTCACTGTGGGAGACTACCACCCCGCTGCCCATAAATCCCCCGTGAAAGTCCCTTTTGCGCGCTGGTCCAATTTTAAAATACCACGGTGGGTCACGAACTACCTTTTTTAATAATTCCCTGTAAATATCCCCAATTGTTGAGCGCCCGGGGGGCACGGACCGAGTCCTGCTGCCAGTGAAAAACCCCAAACTTCAGGGGCTGGGTCCCGGTCCCCCTTTGCCGGTACAAGTGGACTAAACCCCCCTTGTATGAGCGCCCGGGCCACGGCCGAGTCCTCTGCCGTAAAAAATCCCTAGACTTTCTGGCTCGGTGCCGAGTCCCCCACACCCCTGGTACTAAGTGCGACTAAAAATCCCCAAAAGCAGGTTCAGGATCTCTTCTCTGTCCGTAATTCCTCGAAAAAAGGATTCACCAAACGCGGGTTTTCCCAGAGTCAAAAGGTTCCAAGGTTCCCATGGGGAATAGTGGAGTCAATAAAGGGTTTTCCAGGGTAGGTCCCCGACTGACTGGGCTTGTTTCAGGAGCCGGATTGTTCAGTGAGGCTGTTTAAAGAAGCAAGGGGGAAAACAGGGGGGGGAACAAAAAACTGGAAAACCCCATATTAACGAGGGCAGAGTGCAGAAAAGACAAAAGCAAAATGGCCGACGGAAAACGGGATTTCAGGAACATGTCAAAGAGCAAAGAACCTTCCCACGACATTTCCCCTAGGACGGGCAGGTATGTAAAGAAACCAATTATCGCAACTTTAAAGCAGTGAGGGGCGGTCTTGTCCGCACGGAGGGGGGGAAAATTTACTCCCACTGCCCAAAAACACCCACAGCAGAAACCCGCTGTGGAAGTCGGGTGTGCAATCACGACGATTTCGCAGCGACACACCCGTGACAGTACCCCCCCCCCATGAGGGGCTCCGGGCCCCAGGGGCCGGGTTTATCTGGGTGGTAGTGTGGAAGGCCCCGACCAATCGGTCGGTTAATATCCGACCAGGACCCCCTCCTCCCTCAGGACCTACCCCCCCCCATGAACAAGGGACGGGGGGGACCGGCGATTCAGCGTGAACGATGACTCTCACACCTGGAAATCCAAGTTTCCTTGACCACCAAGGGAGGGGGTAAAGGGAAGGTATCACCAGCGCCAAACCTCTTAAGCAACATTGTGGGGAAAACATTATGAATTTTAATGGGGAGGGAAAGGCAAGACGGAATGCAACCGGGTTAATTATGAACTGATCTTTTATGGCCTGATGAACCTGGGACCCCCGTTTCCCGGAGGGGCCTTAAGTTTTAATTTTTTGGTAGAAACCATACCCCATCTTTTACACTTAGGTCCGGACCAGACACTCTCCCCCATCAGCCTACGTTGTATGGTTCCCCCCTAGTATCAGATTATTCAGCACTCCTCTCCAAACTGAAGAAGTGACGACGAAAATCGTTCCCCTCAGGAACCCCCGAAGAGCCCCCCCTTTTAAAGTACAAAAAAGGGGGTGAAAACCATATGCCCCCAAAAACCGGGGATTCCATGGCTCGCCCCGCCTATTATTTAGAGCAAATCCCCCAGAGGCAAAAAGAAGCCGTCCTCCGGTTCTGACAAAAACCCGGAGATATGTCTCCAAGTCTGGTTAGAGCTCGTCTGACCTTGGACTGCGATGAAAAGCCGAGAAAATGACACTGCATCCCCCCGCCGTGTCAAAAGCTTTCCAAAATTTGGAACAAACTGGACCCCCGACCCGCCCCACATCGGGGGCCCCCCTTTAAAGTCTTACAATTCCCAATAAACCCTGGCAAGGTTTTGCATTAGGAAGGAGGAAAAGCATAAATGTGCCATTTTCTGAACTGTCCACAAGGATGAGTTTTACCCCAAGATTTGGGAGGTCCGTTATGAAATCCATAGACAGATGAGTCCACGGACGCTCCGGGATCTTCAAAAGGGAAGAGGGGCCCCCGCGGTGGGGGAGTGGGGTTTTAGAGCGCAACAAACCTCGCAGGGCGCAACAAAAGTTACCACCTCCTAGTAAGTTGGCCACCAAAACCCGGGGCGAGAGGGGATCCTCGTTGCTTTTTCTCCCCGGGTGTCCTGCCAAAGCTGAATTATGGTGTGCCTGATCACCCTTTTTTCCAACTGATTTGGAAAAAAAAGTCTCCCGAAGGTCTACGGGGGGTCCCCTGAGCTCCCAAAACCTCCCCTCAAATCAGAGCTATGCCGACACCACACCCCCCTGAAGGACCGGAACCGGGCCCCCCCCCCCCCCCCCCCCCCCCCCCCTATTTCCCCGCCCCTGGGAAACAGCGAGATAAGGCACCGCCTTAACATTTTTTGACCCAGGACATATGTGACGACAAAATTTAAAACCGGAAAAAAACAAGCCCAAACTGTTGTCTGGGTTCAGACGTTTACGGATCTAAATATGCGGTTTTTGTGATCAAAATGACGTGGGGTGGACGCCCCCCCAAAAAAAATGAGCCATCCTCAAAAGCTAACTTAATGGCCAAAGTCCCTTTTCCCCCCCCCCCCCCCCAATTTCCTTCCGCGGACAACTTTTTTAGAAAAAAAGGGCGAGGGATCCCTTTACCGGGGACGAACCGGCATACACCCCACCCTCCTCAGAAGCGTCTCCCCAAACAATGAAGGGCTGTGACGTCGGTGAAAAGTATGGGTGCAAAGCAAAACTTTTTTTGGAAAAAAACGCTTGACAACCCTTGTCAGCCATTTGAAAACCGTCCCTTTTTTTTAGTCATGTCTGTGAGGGTTTAATAGACGAAAAATTACGAATGAATTTCCGGGAGTATAGCAAAACCCCCAAAAAAGTTGTAATGCCTTTAAAATCCCTGGCCGATCCCATCAAGAATGCCCCCCACTTTTCCCCGGGTATCGAAAACCGGTGCGACACCAGGATCCAAAAATGAAGTTTTCGTAGGCGAACACACACTTCTCCCATTTGGGGTACATTTATTACCCGCAATCGAACACCTGTCTAACTCTCCTGATGAACAAAGATCGGCAAGTAAATTAAAATATCATCCAAATATGACCACAAAAATGTCCCATTAGGGGGCGAAAGATGTATTTACAAAATGTTGAAACACCGCCGGGCAAAAATCAGACTAAATGGCATGACAAGGTTCCATAAGCCCCCCGGGGTTTTAAACGCCCTCTTTCCCCCACCCCCCCTTATCCCAATCAGATTTAGCCCCCCCCAATCCAACTAGAGAACCATTTGGGACCCACGATCTGATTTAGAGATCGGGAAAAATTGGGGGGGTAGGATCTCGGACCTATCCGATTAAGCTCACGGAAATCCAGGGAAGGGCGTAGGCCCCATCTTTTTTTTTCAAAAAAAAAAGAACCCCCCGGCCCCCCGGGGGAAGATGAAGGTTAATTCCCCCTTACCAGACTCTCTGAAATAAATCCTTCATGGCCGCCCTTCAGGCCCAGAAAGGTTATACACCTAGATTTCGGAAAATTTGGCCCCGGGATAAGAACAGAAGAGTCATACCGGAGAGGAGGTAGTTCTTGCCCCCTTTTTCCGGAATACATTCAAAGCCACCAGAAAGGGAGGTAAGGCCCCTAGGAGCGCCGCCCCATGACGGATTCTGCAGTTTTTTTACAAAATTCACTCCTTTGACTTACTCTCTGGATTGCCAATTAAAAACCGGGTTGCTTTTTTAACCAAAGGGGGCCAGCACTTGGAGTAGGAAGACCCCCCAACACATAACAAAAACAACAGTTCTTTATGTAAAGCCCCCCTTTAAGATCAAGTTTTTCACTGCTTGCAAAAAACTTCCCTGACCGGAAGGTCTGGACGATTGAGAATTGGGGACGGGTTTAGCCAACACATCAATCGCTCCCTTAAACCCCGGCAAAGCGAGACCACCAATTACCCCCGGGCCCCCCACTATCCGAAGAACAGATATCCTCTCAGTTCTCGCACCCCCCACCCCTCCGCCGGTACGGAAACGAGCGAATTTAGGGACAAAAACCTCCCAAATTTCCCGTCCCCCCCAAACAATCGGGATCAATATTTTTCCCGGCAACTTCTCACTTGCAAAGAACGGGATGGAAAAACCCCCCAAAAAATGTCCCTTTTTTCCCACAAAAAAACAACTTCTTGTTTTGGGGGCCCCCCCCCGTCCCCCCCCCCCGGGAAATGATGTCCCTCCTAATTGAAAGGGCTCCCGGACTGACTGGGGGGAAACCTCCGTATAAGGGCCCCTGGGCGGGGGAGTCATAACGGGGGCGAATTTACCCGCACCTTCCCGAAAGTCTGTAAATAAAAGCAAGGGCCTAGGGGCCTCCAGTGAGGGGGGGGGGTCAACGTGCCACCCAAAAACCTTTTAAATTGTCAGCCCCCTTGACAAAAGGCCCCAAAGACCCGGGAAAATTTCCATGGGTGTCTGGGGCCCACCTACGGAACCCCGAACAGAATTCCTCCGCCGGCGTCTCCCTGCTGTACCTACGTAATTTAGATTCAGCAAGGAGCCCCGCCGGGGCATCATATACAAGACCCAGGGCAAAAAAACCCTCCACTGACTGGGGAGTGGGGAGCCCGGGGGGGGACGAACACCCCCGGTTGGGGGTCCCTTTTAGGGCGAGATGACAATCCCCCCCCTTTGTTCTTTACTCCCATGACCGAGGGGCGCAGCCCAAAGTACAAAATTTACATGCTCCCGGAAAGCAAAAAACTTGTCCCGCCCCCAGGAATCTGTCAGGGAGAGCTACTTTAGTTCAGGTCCGGCCTGCTCCGGGGGGTACAAACCTTGGACTTAAGCCGCCAGCCCCGGGGACAAACTCTGCACTGGGCAAGATGACACGGACCCATGGTGACTGGAAAAATCTTTAGTGGTCGGTGAAAAGTCCGCTGTCTCTGCATAAAGGGGGCCGGGGTCTATGCGGCCCAAGCGGGGGCCTGAAAAAACCCTCCTGGAGGTACTGTTGAGGGACAAGGTCCGGGGCCGCCAGGTAACCCATTCCTGTAAACCCCTGACAACTGTAATCTTTTGTGTAGCCGGGTATGAAAGGCACCATTATCCGGGGGGGATGATGGGGGGGAAAGTTTAAGGCTCGCACACCTATACATTTAGACACACCCCGGGGTGTATGGGGGAGTGTTGTGCACCGTGCAGCCCGAAATTTCCTGTGAGCGGCAGGAGTCAGGGGTCCCTTTTGGGGGCCCGAGATCTCCGTCAACACGGGGAACGGTCAGAAGTGGGGCTAGTGGGAGATGAATATTATCCTAGTTAGTCAGGTGTTTTTAAGAGGCGAGAGGGCGAAGGGCGCAGTGGAAGAATTATAGAAGTTTTGAAGGATTACTACCTGTTTTGTAGGGTCACTGGGGACAAATGTCGCTACGCTTCAAGGTAGTGATGAATAACCAGGGTTCGCTGGACTTCAAGTCCGGCAAGCCTGTTGTCGTAAAAACCGGGTGGGTAGAAAAAGAATTTTGAGCAGGGCACGCAAGAGAAGGAATTAGTTCTACCATTGAGGGTGACCCCATGCTGACCGGGCAGACGCTACAGAATTAGCTGGGTTTTTGAGGGGAATTAGCTTCATGCAAGTTGGGGGCTCGTTACATTGAAGTTAAGGGGGCCCCTAACCCACTAGCCGTTACCTTGAAAAGCACCTCACCACCCCAACGCTTCCCGGGCCCCGCTTATATTTGGAAAAAAAAGGGGTTGGGAAGGGAAGTTGGGGTTTTCATTTAAAAGACACCCAGCTCTTTTCCTATGACCCCGAGGGAAGTCCCACCGTGGGGGGCCCATCTAGCTGCCCCCCCTCCCTCAAGGTCTACGCAGCGCTGTCCCTTTGTGATCAGAAACTACGGGGGCGTCACAATTTTATCCAGTCCCCCGTAAAATCCCCCCCCCCCCAAAATTTCGCCTGACCGGGGGGGCCCCAAAACCGACCCACCGCTACCTGTGAAAACCCCAAGACTTCCATGGGCTCGGCTCTGAGTCCCCCATTGCCTGGTAACCCACAATTGTGGTGCGGGTCAACAAAACTTTAAACACAACCCCAACTTTCACTTTCCCCCCATTTTTAAAAACTTTTTCCCCTGGTTTGGGGCGCCAAAAAACCCATATTTGCCGAAAATTTCCCCGGCCCTAAGGCGGGGGAAAAAAGGGGGGGTACCTGAAAGGGGCCCCAAAAGTTTTGGGACACCCCCCCGGCTCTGCCCTGCGGCAGGTCCTGCAAAGGAAGTGGCGCTCTGAATCAGAGCGCCTCGACAAAGGGTCCGCCCCACGCTGTGCCTTTGGGGAATAGCGCTTCTGAAACCCGGGTGGCTCCTTTTAACCCAAGGGGGGCGCTAAATGTCAAAAAACCGGCCGACAGGCGGCCCACCCGGAGCCCCGCCCCCGCCCCGCTGGCATTGTAGCGCCGATGGGGGCGCAGGCCCACACCCGTCCGGTAGTCCCGTCATGCCATTAAGCTCCCATATATGCCTGGGGCGAAAGGGTTTCCCCCGTACACGGGAGCCAGGCACTTTAGCAGGTTTTAAGCGGGGAAGTTAGCAGCATCCAGAAATGTACTCCATGCCCGAGAGACAAAAAAACTGCTGTGCGATAGGGCACTAATGGCGCGTGAAGGGGGTGGGGATTGGGGTCCGTTTTAGGGGGGGTACCCCGCGATCCTCTTTAAGCTAAATGCCTGGTTTTAAGACCGCAAGAAGGATCTCCGGGTGGCCTTCTACCACTGTTCACAGCAGCCCGGTGACAGCATCAGGGACTACGCTTGCCCACTAAAGGAGCCCTGAGAGCCCCTTAAGCAGTTTAAATATAAATGCTTCGACGAAAATAGATGCTGAAAAACAATTTGTACAGGGTTGAGATCCCGAGGAAGCAGAAGTAAAAGGTGGGCCTTAGATCTCCCGATGCACCCTTTTGCCCCAAAGGAATGGCAAAAAAAGAGCTGCGACCCCTGGGGAAACCGGGGGGGAACCCCAAAATCACCAGGGTAAGTCACTCTGGACCCCGGGAGTACCCCCCCTTTTTCCCCCTAGTGGCAGAAACCAAAATGCAGGTGCACCCCCTAGTGAATTGGACTGTCTGCGTAGAGGTGCCCAGCGACTAAAACTGGTGCTGGAGAGTCCCCCTGCAGCTGGGGAAAAGAGAAAAAGGGGAAGTCTTATTAGCTGACTCCCCAAAAGACGTCCCGTGGATAAACCCGGAAAAAAGGGGAAGGGGCCCCCCCCCCGGAGGGGGACAAACGCCCCCCCAGGAGCGACTTGTCAACACCCTCCCGCGGGAGATACCTGTTACCGTTGCAAACCGGAAAAGGTCATAGTCTCCCAGTGCCTTTAAAGGGGCCCCAAACCGGGTCCGAGGGCCCGCCAGGAGGGCCCCCGTCACCCCCCTAGCGGAAACGCAGGTTTTGGGGGTGGGGACCCTACCTGTCATCTTTCTAGTGGTATTGCATTCCCGGGCTTTGTTAAGGGTTGGGACCCCAAAACCGATGCCCTATATACTAATTCTGGGCATGGGCGTCTTAAAACCCCCCAGCCCCGACTTTACCCCTGTTGCTTCTAAAGGTCTTCCCGTAGAGTCTCGGGGGCAAAAGTGGGGAGGAAAGTGGCGAGAGGGGTTTAAAGAAGGGGGGTTTGTTAAAGACTGTAAATGGGAGAAGGGTTTTAAATATAATTTTGGGTAAAACTTTCGTAACTGTCTGGGAGAATTGTTTCTTACTCCAAAGCTCGCTGAAATTCCCCGATAAAGAAAAAAGGGGTATCCAAAGAGAGACCGGGCCCTGAGTGTCAGCACAAGCAAAGCTTAGGGGGGACGGCAAAAATTGGTAAGTAGGGTCCTGACTCGAATCCCATTTGATACCCCCAAGATAAAAGAAATCTGGTGCGGGAAACCATAGGCGAGAGGACAAATTACCAAGTGTAGTAAACCCCCCTTTCAGAACATGCCCTACATTAGACTGCTAGGGGAGTAGGGGAAAAGTGGTAAAGGGAAGAGTACCGGTACGGCCCCCCAAGGGGAGTGTGAGGTAACTTCCCCCGTTATGCAACCATTGCTAACTAATGCTGCGACAAAAATTCTTTCCCCCGACTGACCCTTTAGACTCCCGCCAAAAGGGGAGGACAATGACCGGAAAACCCAGGGGGGAATGGTTCAGCAACTCCATGTTGGGACGGCACCACTCCCCTCACCAAAAGCAAGGGGTATTAGGGTGGTACAAGGTCCCCCCAAAAGTTTTTAGCAACCCCCATTGTTTTTGGGGAAAAATTAAAAGGGGGAGTACAACTTTCATCCCCAAAAAGGGCAGTCATCCCCCCCCCCCCAAAGGGGGTCGGCCCCTATACCCCCACCCCTTTTATCAAAGGCTAAAGAAATGTTGCGAGATATGAAAAAAGCCGGAAAACGGGGTAGTTGTAGCCCCCGGGCACACCTAGTCCTGGTTAAAAAAAAAGGTAGCTTAGAATGTGTGTGGTTACGGATGCCCCCCCCCATTTTTAAAAAAAACCCAAAAAAAGGGGCCATCCCCCTTTTACCAGTAAGGGGAAAAACTTTTGTGCTCGAAAAGGGAAACTACTTTTTCCCCTCGATCGGGATAGGGGGGATGGAAGGGGGTGGGGGTGAGGGGATCGGGGGGAAAAGGTTTTTACCCCCCCAAGGGGGGCCCGGGGTTCGCAAAATGCCGTTTGGGCTCGGCGTCCCCCCGGGAAAATTTTTTGAGATGAGGGAAAAACTGCCGGGGACCTCAATTTAAAACCCGGTGCGTAACCTAAGACGTAAGGTTTTACCCCCGACTATGGGGCCCTCGGGAAGCCCCCGGGGAAGTTTTTTATCCCTGCCCCGGTCGGGTAATTTAAAACCCCCAAAAAAACCCCTTTACTCAAACAAAGGGGACAATTTTGGGGCAATCGCTTTTGGAAGGAGTAGCCCCGGGGGCCCCGAGAAAAAGAAACTGCATCCGAAGGGGGCCGGGCCGAAAAACCCCCAAAGGGAAAATGGGGACATTTTCCGGGGGCCCGGGGGTTCTACAAAAGGTTCGTGAAAGATTACCAAAGGGAAGGCACCCCCTTTAAAGGGACCCCTAGTGGGACAACCCCAAAGACAGAAACCCCCCCTTTTTTGGGGAAAGGGAAAGGGGGCTAAAAAGCTTTCCAAAAAGATAAAAAGGGATCCTTACAGGTGATGAGCCCTTGGGCCTATCCTGATTCCCCCCCAAAACCGTTCCTGCTGTAACCGATGAAAGTAAAAAGGGGTTTTAGGAGCAGTTCTCTCAAAAGCAGAATGGCCAAAAAAAAATATCACATATCCAGCAAAAATAGGCCAATGGGGGAAATCCGGAAAATTATAGCGCTTCAAGCGGGAGTTTTTGGCGTGGGGGGGGCCCCTTACTAAAATTTTTTAAAACCCCTATCTGGCCTCCAACCATTTACTGCTTTTTCAGACAAAAACCTTTTTAAAAGCACCGGACCACCCAAAACTGGGCCCCCCTGGAGCGGGTTTGGGGCCCCCCGGTTTTCCCTTCCCATTTTCCCAATCAAGCCCGGGAAACCAAAAGAATGCTAAGCTGACGCTTTTCCCCGAACCCGAAAAAAAATCTACACGGAAAAGGGGGGGGGGACGCCCTTTTAAAAAATTGGGTCCCCTGCTTTCCATGAAATGGGTTGTCCCGAGCAGGAGTCTACGGGAAAGCGAGGGTGAAAATTTAAAACCCCTTCCCCTTTTTAAAAGCGGGAAAAGAGATCAGGACAGCGACCGGGTCACCTAAAAGGGGTTTTAAGACGGAAAGGGTTTCCCCCTTTTGGAAAAAAGATGCACCATGTCGCAAAGCCCCTGGGGAAAACCGAAAAAAGCCGGTTTTCCCTTTCCCCCGTGAAAAGTTGTGCAGGAGATACGCCCCCCCCCCCAGATTTGGTCTGGCAGATAGTGGCCCCAAGGCAGACCCCAAAAAATGGTTTTGGAAGCATACCACGTAAAGCAGGCATTTTGGTGGAGAAAGTTTGGGCCCCTTTTGGGGGTTTCCCGGGGTTTAAACGGGGTGGGGTGCAGCTCCATCGAGGGGGGGTTTGTGGGAAAACTGTGGCCCCGGGGGTCTCAGAAAAAGGACGGGGGTTTAGTCAGAGGGCCCCCCTGCGCCTGTCCGGACGACTCGCCCCTTTTGGAGATTTTGGGGGCCCCCCGGGCACGTTAAAGGGGCCAAGTAGATTGGATACTATAGCCTTGACCATGGTGGACCATTACCTAGATTTCTGGGGGTTTTTCCCCCGTTAAGGTCGACGCGGGGCGGCGCAAAAACCTTTTAAAACAAGCTTCTGCAGACCGCCCTGGGTTTTCCGGGAAAGTATTAACTGTAAAAGGCCCCGCTTTCGAGGCTGAACCCTTTTAAGGGAAAATTTTTTCACATGTTGGGGGGGAAAAAAAAATTGAAAACACCATACCCCCAAAAACCAAAGGGCCCTTTTCCCAGAAAATGAAAACCCCATTTTTCCTTGATTTGTTTAAATCCATCCCTTTGGGGGGAAAAAAGAAATCGGGGCCGGGGTATACCCGATTTGGGGTTTATTGTATAACCTTCCCGTAAGTTCCACTAACTGCACTCCAGCCTATTTTTTTGAGGCAAGGCCCCCGGGAAAAATACCCCAAAAAATTTTGAAAATTGGAGTGGTAGAAGGAGGAGATGACGCCCTTGAAAAAGGGGCAAACAATCGGCAAGGCAATAAGACGAGTGCGTCGGTAGAAAAAAATCTCAACAAGGCACGGGAAAAACAGGAAAAATTTTACAAAAAGGAAAGCCCCCTGCCCAAACCCCCTTTTTTTTTCCGGGGAAGTGGTATTGAAAAGAAAAAAGGGGAAAAAGCAAAAAATTGGGGGAAACCCGTGGGAACAAGAACCCCAAATCGACAAAAATCCAAAAAGAAAAAAAAAATTTGTTATCGTAAGGGGAGGGGAAAACAATATCCCTGTGTCCAAAACCATTTGAAAAATTTTCCCCCGAAAACCCCTTTAAAACTTCGTGAAGGGGAAACCCCCCCGTCAACGAGGGAAAAAGAAAAAAAGAGGTCATACAACGGATCTGGGGGATTTCCTGCGGATTGGCCCCGATGGGGTGCGTAATCATTCCGGTGTTTTCATTTTTTTCAGCCACAAGAGGAAAATTTACCTCCGTTTCCCCCTGGGGCCTTTTTAGCCAGTTCCGGAGTTCCTATTCCGTAACCCCCCCAGCCCACAGAAATTAAGAAGGCCCCTCAGAAGCGCGCCCCGCTAGGGGGCCCCCCGGTGAAAACGGGCTCACACCCCCCACCCATCAGTCGCTTGCCAGATCCATAGAAAGTTTGAGCAGTTCTATAGTTTGCCGTTACGCAGGCAGGTAGATCACAGACTATATACCTGAAGCTACTCCACGTAGATAGAGCGAACACGAAAGGGAAGATACCTATTCGATATCAACAGTAATTCTAGCAAAATAATGTAATTTAAAACCCAGAAAGAGTTTACCTTAGTGAATATGTAAAAAGTATTGTTATGGTATTGTGCATTACTAAATAGGAGGAATAATGACTTCGAGGCTGTGGACTATGAGCCCCAGAACTGATAATGTATAAGTTGCATTTTTATGCTTCTCGTGGTTCTATTCCAACTGTAACAATTACCTCTGAACATAAAACCCGTGGGTGTGGACTAGCGAGGTCTGCAGCCAGATGTCTGCAGCCCACCATGGCCCCCACGTTGAAGGTTTGGTGCGGGTCCTTTCCAAGAATACTGTTTGTATGACATTTTTTTGAAAGTATTTTTTGTATTTTTCTATGTCCTTTTGTAATAATCAACGTTTAAAAATTTCTCACCTCCCTGCTGGGAAGAGTTTGATGTTAAATGTTTAATGCAAAAACAAAATTCTTTCTTTGTCTATTCACACCGGGAGTGCTATTTTTACCAAGGGGGAATGTGTAGCCCTGGTATGTAAGGCACACATTATCCGGGAGGATGAGTGGAGAGGTAACGGTTAAGGGCTCGACATCACTCATATACATTCAGACACGCCCAGCAGGGGTGTATTGGGGAGTGTCCTGTAGCACAGTGCAGTCTGAAAGTTCTCCTGTGAGCGTGCAGAGAGTCAGGACTGGTGCCTTTTGGAGAGCCGAGATCTCCTGTCAACACAGGGAGACGGTACAGAAGTGGAGGCTAGTACGGATGACTGAATATTATCCTAGTCTAGTCAGTGCTGATATTAAGAGCGCGGGCGGGCGAAGGGCGCCAGTGGAAAGAATTATAGAAGTGCTTGAGGATTGGACTATCCTGCATTAGTCACCGGTCACTGGGGACCGAAGTGTCGCTACAGCTTCAAGCGTAGTGATAGAATAACCAGAGGTTCGCTGGACTTCAAGTCACAGGAACAAGCCCTATTGTCAGTACGAAACCAGGGTCAGGTGAACAAGAACTTTGAGTCAGTGCACGACAAGAGAAGGAACTTAGTTCTATCCATTAGAAGGCTCCGACCACCATGCTGACCGGGCAGTACAGCTAAGAATTAGCTGGAGTTTTTGAGTGATTAGCTTCATGCAAGTTGGACTCGTTACATTGAAAGTTAAGGGAGGCCTCTAACCACTCAGCCGTTACCTTGAAACGCATCCTCCATCCACCCCAACGCTTCCCGGGACCTGCCTTATCATCTTGGAAAGTAAAAGGTATGGAAAGAAGCTTTAATGTGTGAGGGCTGTGTCATTTAACTGCACACCTTCACGACATCATAATCACTATAGACCCTGAGGGAAGAGTCCCACCTGTAGGGGACCCGACATCTAGCTGCCACCCCATCCCCTCAGAGATCTACAGCAGCGTGGTCTTAGTGATCAGAAAACTACAGGTGGCGTCACGAACTGTTATATCCAGTCCCCTGTAAATAATCCCCCCCAACTACGCCTGACAGCCAGGGCCACAGACCGAGCACCGCTACCTGTGACAACCCCATAGAACTTCCATGGGCTCGGCTCTGAGTACCCCATTGCCCTGGTAACCCACAATTGTGGTGCGGGTCACGACATAGTCCTGAGAAGGACCCTGTTACCACCACAGGGAACGGGAAGGTAACTGCCTACACACAGTATAAGACGCAACGAGACAGTACAAGGGGTAAAATAAAAGACACCTTGCATACAAAACAACAACTACAGAGGGAACACCAAATGGTAAGGAGATAAATTAATTAAAGCGAGGAGAGGAGAAAACCACAACAGGTACTCTTAGCTTTAGACTTTCAATATGATCCGCTCTGCTGGTCTGCATGAATGCTTTCACCGACACTTCCCTAGCAGACAGGCAGGTATATGAAGAAATCCAATTATCGCAACATTAATTGCAACTGAGCGGGTGGTCTTGTCCAGCACAGAGAGAGGAGAATTAACTCTCTCACTGCCGAAAAACACCCAGCAGCAGAAACTCAGCTGTGAGAAGTCAGGGTTGTGCAATCGCGACGATCTTCGCAGCGACACACTCGTGAACTGGTGTACCCGCTGAGCCCAACTAACACATTTACCCCAAGCGTGCGGAGTATCTCACCCTTGACGATCTCGTAGTCCCTCTGGTGCTCGGGGGGTAGGTCTCTATAGGCTTTCGCGGGTCCTGGAGCCAAAAACGGAGCCACGATCTCGCCCACTGGTCCCGGGGTAGTCTCTCCCTCTCAGCCACGCCTTCAACATCTCCAGGTACACCTCGACGTCATCTACTTTCCATTTTCGGAATACGCTGTGCGTACCGCTTTCGGACCTCCTGACGTCCCGGGGCAGCTCCTGCTGTCTGCAGCGCTGTGATGTGCTGCATCAGTAGACTGTTGGTTTCCTGTTGCTGCTCCATAGCCTGCTGCTGTATAGCCTGCTGCTGCTGCATAGTCAGCTGCTGCTGTCGCACGGCCTCCACAAGCATTTTTACTGTGCTCTCCATCTCCCGGACAGTTATCCACCGGGTTTTGCGTCACTTTCTTCACCCGGACATTTACTGTCATGCAGAGAAAAACAGCCTGACCTCACTGCGTTGCCCGCATTCAAGCCACCAATTGTAGGGATCCGCTCTGGTAGGCAGGGGCCCCGGGTCGCAGTAATGAGCATAAACACAGGCTTTTAGGTCAAAGTTCAGTGGTTTTAATAACGGGTTCAACAAAAAGTCCAGATAACAAAATCAAAACAGAACATAAATCACTCCAGTTTGGAGAACCATGGTCCAGACTCACCCTTGCTTGGGACAGGCTTAACTAAGCGGCTGCAGGTCAGCAGAGACCGCCAGGTGCCATTCCCGGGTGGTCTGGTACTCGCTTCCTGGTGCACACTGACACACTGTAACAAAAACAAGCTTCCAGGCTGACTCCAGCCAAGCTCCTTCCTTCCACACCCACCAACTACAACAGCTCCTTGTTTATAGGCTAGTCCACACCCTTAGGTGAGGTACACATCAGCTGACCTGATCACTATGACCTCATCACAGGTCCTTGTGATCATGGAAAATCCTGAGAAAACTTCAGTCTGCTAGAAAAAATATATCTCCCACCCAGCAGATCCCCTTTGGTGTACCACAACGCATTCAATATTGCTCCACCAAATGATATATTGTTTTAAAGTTTGCAAAAACCTAATGATTTCGTCTTTGACCATGGGCTTGATTGATGTCATATGTAGCGGGGTTGGTGCAGTGTGACAGACAGGCAGTGACTCAGGAAAGTTCAAAGCAAAGTCTCTTTTAATGGTCAATGTACTCACAAACAGAAAGCAAAAAAGTATCCTCCGGATTGCAGCCGGGAAACAAGATAGTCCATAACGGGACTGTTGCCATTGACGACTGCACCGCCGTATACGCTGAAGGGTGCCAGGCCTTTTGGCTCCGCTTGGCTCCGTGTTGCTTCACACAGGTGGAGCTCTGCAGGCCTCCTGTCTGCACGATTGCAAAACCAAAACTGATACACCCAACCCTCTGCTGCAGGGTTTTTACAAGGAATGGAAGACCTGGCAGGGAGGAAGCGGACCGCACCACTACCATCCTGTAGTCCGCTTCAAAAATGAAAGCCCATGACAGGTTTTCTTAAATCTGCCTTGGACAAATAGCTTGCCCCAGACAACACTTACTTTTATTTTGCCTTCCAATCACAGCTATGCCTGTAACTGCAATGCACTCCCGCAGACTCAATATGCCTCTGTCCGCATCCTGGGGGGACACGTAGCGACCCTCACATAGGACACCGGTCACTGCCTCACAGGGGATTTAATGTGTGGGGGGAGATTTGAAGTGGGGGTGGGGATTTAATGAGTGGGGGATATTTGGAGTGAGGATGGGAATTTAATGTGTGTGGGAGATTTGGAGTGTGGACGGGAGATTTAATGAGTGGGTGGAGATTTGGAGTGGGGATGGGGGATTTAATGAGTGAGGGAGATTTGGAGTGGGGATGGGGAGATTTATTGTTTGGGGGATATTTTGGGGGGGATGGGGAGATTTAATGTGTGGGGGGAGATTTGGAGTGGGGATAGGGGATTTAATATGTGGAGGGAGATTTGGAGTGGGGATGGTGGATTTAATGTGTGTGTGGGGAGATTTGGAGTGGGACAGGGATTTTAATGTGCGGAGGGAGAGTTGGAGTGGGGATGGGGGATTTAATGTGTGTGGGGAGCTTTGGAGTGGGGATGGGAGACAATGTGTGGGAGATTTGGAATGGGGGAATTTAATGTGTGTGGGGAGATTTGGAGTGAGGATGGAGGATTTAATGTGTGGGTGTGATTGAGGACACAAAATGAGGAGCAAAGGGGGAGATGCAGGGCATGTATGAGGAAACAGTATGGGGGCATGTATGAGGAAACAGTATGGGAGAATGGGGGACATGGACGAGGAAACAGTATGGGGTAATGGGTGCAGACACAGTATGGTGAGCGAACGGGGGAATGTATGGGAACACAGTATAAGTAGCGATGGAAAAATGTATGTGGATACAGTTGGGAAGTGAGGGTGATGGGATGTGTGCAGACACAGTATGGGGAGTCGGAAGTATGTGTGAGAAGACAGTATAGAGTGAGGGGTAAATATATGAGGAGACAGTGTGGTGAACAGGAGGATGTGAGAAGATGGAGGGAATTTGTGTGAGGAGACAGTATAGGGGGAGAAAAGTGAGTTGGCGCAGAATAGAGACTGAGTAGTGGAGGCATAGCATGGGGGGACAGTGTAAGGGGAAAAACCCGGAGGGACAGTATACCAAGGAGGGAGAATGTGATGAGAGGGTACAGTATAGAGACTGGGCCCTATTGGGAGGACACAGTGTGAGAGAACAGTGTGAAAAGGTATCCTAGTCTGGAAAGGAGAGGCAGTGTGGGGTCATATTTTGTGCAGACAATATAGTGAGGGGCAATTATTTATTCAGAGGCTCAGCGTACTGCAGATATTTTTTATTCAGGAGCATTATAATGACTCTTCTGTCTTTAAGGGCATCATGGGAGATTTGCTGCAGAAGACCGGAGAAGATGGAGGTCTGCAGAAAACGGCTGTGGATGAGAAAAGTCATCATGGGGGCTAGACAAGATGAAGAAAAGAAGCAGAACGAATCCAGAGACGACGTCATCTATAAGGTACCTGGATGTAAATATTATTGTGAAACTGACTAATTCTCATGTTTTTTTTATGTTAGGAGCATTAAAGGGCTTCTCAGGTCTGTGCTGAGTCTGCAGTCATTCTATGTGATTGCAGACTTCTGAATTCTCACAGCGCTCACTGCACGCTGTCAGGATTCTCTCGTGCCGGTGATTTACATACATGCGGTCACATTGCTGACTAGACGTGTGGCCTCACTCAATGAAAATGAACAGAGCGAGGCCGGGCAGTCTAGTCGGAATGTGGCCAGAAGTATATAAATCACATACTTGTGCTGACATGACCGTTGCACCAGGTAGGGAGAATCCTAAAAGTGTGCAGTGCATTCGTTGTGAGAATTCAGAAGCTGCAATGTCAGGATTCAGCTCTGCAGGTTCCAGCAGTCATCACATGGACACTTCACACATATGTGACTCTCATACTTATGGTCCAGTGACATCGAGCTTCTCTTCCTGCTTCTCTCAGTTTTTCACTGAACATTGAGAGCATTAGGGAGAGCAGCTCGTCGGTACATGACAAAGTGTGCAAAATCACATGTGTGCAGGGGGGGGGTGCCGAACCGAATTCTTGGCCCGGGTGCAAGAAAAACCTAGAAACACCTCTGGGGTGTTTGTTTTTCTATTATCATCTTTTTATCAGCAGGATATTATCACTAGAGAACTAGTAAACCTGCTGCCAGGAAGTCTACCCACACCCCCATCACTGATTGGCTGCTTTCTGCCAGTGTACATAGAAAGCAGCAATTACTGGTGTGGGCGGAGTTTATATAGAGAACTATTAGTTTTTCAGCAAAGAAAACAGTTTTTAATCAAAATTACAGCACTCAGCAAAGTGAGCGACACATCGCTGCTGATATCAGGTACTCTGCCCCTACGAGATGCTGCTCTCATACTCCAAACTATTTTCAGCAAACATTTAAAACAAATAAATACATTATGACATAAAATAAAAGTAATTATTCTAAAGAGCTTAGTAAAATAGCAGAACATAAAATAAATGTTTATAAATTATTTAAAAATGAATAACAAAAATGATAAAAAAAAAAAAAGATAAATAATATAAATTAATGAGAAAACAGAATAAGAATAAACCAAATAAAAAATGTGCAGCGGTGTGTAAAGTGTTTCCCTTCCTGATTTCCTATTCTTTTCCACGTTTGTCACACTTAAGGGTATGCACACTAAAAATATCGCTAACGGGATCGCTAAAAAACGTCACTATTTAGCGATCCGTTAGCGATGTTGTTCAGTGCGGCAGCTGCCAGCGATGAGCTTCCGCTGTGATCTCGCTCGTCGCTGGAATCGTTCCGGACCCTATTTTCTCGTCGGCGCCCCTGGGTAAGTATATATCGTAGTGTGGCACCTTTTCTTAGCGATTTAGCGGTACTTTTGTACCGCTAAAGTCGTTAAGAAGATCGCTAACGGCGATAGCGTCGTTAACTATATCGCTAATGTGGCCGCACTTAGCGATATAGAAACAATCCCGCTAGCGATCGCATTAGTATGCGTCGTTATCGTGATCGCTAGCGGATTGTTTAGTGTGGCAGTACCTTTACAGTGCCTACAAGTAGTTTTCAACCCCTGCAGATTTAGCTGGTTGACACATGCGGAATTAACTTGGCATTGTGACATTTGTACTGTAGATCAGCCTGGAAGTGGGAAATGCACTGCAGCAAAAATTTTTGTTTTAATTTTTTTTTTTAAAAAACGTTAAAAGTTAATTCAGAGTGTCATTTATTATTCAACCCCTCAAACCACAAGAATTCTGTTTGGTCCCCCCAAAGTATTAAGAAGTAGTTCAGGCACCAAGAATAAAGAGCTTCACATGTGTGGATTAATGATCTCTTTTGCCAGCCTTTTCTGACTATTTAAGACCCTCCCCAAACTTGTGAACAGCACTCATACATGGTCAACATGGGAAAGACAAAGGAGCATTCCAAGGCCATCAGAGAAGATCGTGGAGGGTCACAAGGCTGGCAAGGGGTACAAAACCCTTTCCAAGGAGTTGGCCCTACCTGTCTCCACTGTTGGGAGCATCATCCGTAAGTGGAAGGCTTATGGAACTACTGTTAGCCTTCCACGGCCGGACAGCCTTTGAAAGTTTCCTCCCGTGCCGAGGCCAGGCTTGTCTGAAGAGTCAAGGCTAACCAAGGACAACAAGGAAGGAGCTCCCGGGGAAGATCTCATGGCAGTGGGGACATTGGTTTCAGTCAATACCATAAGTAACGTACTCCACCGCAATGGTCTCCGTTCCAGACGAGCCCGTAAGTACCTTTACTTTCAAAGCGTCATGTCAAGGCTCGTCTACAGTTTGCTCATGATCACTTGGAGGACTCTGAGACAGACTGGTTCAAGGTTTATGGTCTGATGAGACCAAGATCGAGATCTTTGGTGCCAACCACACACGTGACGTTTGGAGACTGGATGGGACTGCATACGACCCCCAAGAATACCATCCCTACAGTCAAGCATGGTGGTGGGAGATCATGCTGTGGGGCTGTTTCTCAGCCAAGGGGCCTGGCCATCTGGTCCGCATCCATGGGAGGATGGATAGCACGGCCTACATGGAGATTTTGGCCAAGAACTCCGCTCCTCCATCAAGGATTTTTAAGATGGGTCGTAATTCATCTTCCAACAAGACAACGACCCAAAGCACACAGCCAAGAAAACCAAGGCCTGGTTCAAGAGGGAAAAGTCAAGGTGTTGGAGTGGCCTAGTCAGTCTCCGACCTTAACCCAATTGAAAACTTGTGGAGGAGTCAGATTAAAGTCCACATGAGACACCAAAGAACCTAGATAACTTGGAGAAGATCTGATGGAGGAGTGGGCCAGATAACTCCACAGACCTGTGCCGGCCTGATCAGGTCTTATAAAAGACGATTTTTAGCTGTAATTGCAAACAAGGGTTATTCCACGAAATATTAAAAATAGGGGTTGTATAATAATTGACCCACACTTTTATGTTTAAAAATTTATTAAAATTCAACTGAGCAACATAACTTTTTGTTTTGTAAGATTTATGCTTTGTTAATAATCCACTCTCGTTTGCAGTTTGAAGGCTCTAACTTATTGCATCTTATCAAACCAGCTAAATCTGCAGGGGGTTAAATACTACTTGTAGGCACTGTAAATGTTTCAAATCACCAAACAAATGTAAATATTAGACAAAGATAACACAAGTAATCACAATGCACGTTACAAATGAAGGCCTTTATATTAAGGAAAAAAAAATCAAACTGCAGGGTCCTGTGTGAAAATGTAATTGCCCTTTAAACCTAATTAACATGGCTGGGCCGCCCTTAGCGCAACAACTGCAATCAAGCATTTTGATAACTGGCAATGTGTCTTTTTTCAACGCTCTGGGGGTTTTGGCCGCCTCACTTTGCAGAATTGTTGTAAACCAGCCACTTGGAGGGTTTCCGAGCTTGAACCGCCTTTTTAAGGTCGTTACAGCATCTCAATCAGATTAAGGTCAAGACTTTGATAGGCCACCAAGTCTAATTTTGTTTTTCTTAAGCATTCGATATATTTGGTGATTTTGGATATTTGTCTGCTACACACATATGTGCTTAGCTTGAGGTCCAAACGATGGCGGAATTCCCTGCAGGATGTTTTGGTAGACAGCAGAATCTTGGTTTCATTTACTCAGC
>JARQOD010010354.1:0-27699 GCA_033576555.1 Oophaga sylvatica | reverse complement strand
CCATAACGACTTGATGGATGAACGCTCTGTAGGAACATCGATCTTGTGTTAGCCTAGATAGGTCTACCAATGTCTTATCTGCCGTTATCTTGCTGGTCTTCCACTTCATCTTGTTCCTTCTGTTCTTGCAACCATGCAGACCTTCTCCAGTGAATGCTCTCTTCGTATGATGTGTCCAAAGTAGGCAAGTTGTAGCTCGGTAAATCTTGCTTTGAGTGACGTCTGGTCTGGTTTGATCCTAAATTGAATTTACACATGCAGCAATACCAAATATAATATTTTTATTTTTAACATTTTGCTATTTTCATTTGTATAATAAGTAAATCACAACTTACCCATATAGTTTTTATCTGTGTCCCTATATGGCACAGGGAAAGTGTATAACCAATAAAGAGAAAGATGTGCCAATGAACAAAGTACATCAAATGTTTAATAAAACACTAACTCTTTATTCAATAATTTTCTTTAAAATCAAATAACATGCTATATATTTAGAGCCAAGGCGTAGTGGCAGGTACAGACCACAAATGCTATGTTTTTTTCTCATAGCACTAGGCCTTATTGTATGGTAGTGTGACTCCAGCCTTACTGTCAAGTTTCAAGATGTACTCTCTGACAGCCCCTATAATGAAGAAAGAAAGAAAGAAAAAAATAAATATTTTTCTTTCAGTATAGTAGCCATTATTCACAAATGTCTTGCATAGAAATAAAGTGTTTTGGATATACAGCTGTTAAGATAATGTATATATTTTGGCAGTACGTCATATAGAATATGACAGTGGGGGATAAACTCCATGGTTTTAGGTGCTGGCCACAAATATATAGTCTACTTTATTCTGCTGCTTGTGAAAATAACAGATCCCTGAAACAGACTGGTAGTTGGGAATTAAAAAAAAAATACTTTTTTTTAAACAAACTGACAGGTAACATATTATTACTTGATTTCTGATTTAATACCGTACAGCAGCAGTTGCCCACAATCAATTATGTGCAGCTCTAGCAATGAGCCAAAGCAAATGACAGAGCAAGTGCAATAAATGTTAGGTGTGGAAATGGTGCAGCTTCCTGGTAAAATATTGGCACCTCAGTATATTACAAATTGCCATAATGTACAGTTGCTACTATTATGTGAGGAAATTAGTCTCATTTTTTACTTTTTGATCTACAATGCTGTAAAATATTTCTAAAGTCATTTATATTCATGACATTTTCCAGAATTAATTAATTAGAATTGGGGATACCAAACAGTATCACAGAACATAAACTTACATAACATATTGCCCATATAAAAAGAAGGTTACTTTCACCCACAAGGTGAGATAATTGCTCTATCACAGCATAATATTTATGTGGTGCTACCTGCAATAGTCTATAGGGACTTACTATGGATAATGTGACAGACTACCACAACATTAATCAGTGGCGGTAACAACATGTACCAAGTGTTAAATCTTTTCAAACTCAGTAATGTGTAAATCCTCTGTTTTTCACAAGAGTAATGTTGGGGTTACTCCCTAATGGAATACTATGTCATAAATACAGTAGTAATAAGCTAGGAGTCTTTTTGTAAGGAAATCACAATAAGAAATAGAAATGATTATCAAAGGCTATGTTCCCATTTCTGCATCTAAATTAGGCTACTTGCATTATTTTTAATTGCGTTTTTTGAGTGTACTGTTTTACATACAGTGGGTTCGGAAAGTATTCAGACCCCTTTAAATCTTTCACTCTTTGTTTCATTGCAGCCATTTGGTAAATGCAAAAAAGTTCATTTTTTTCTCATTAATGTACACTCTGCACCCCATCTTTACTGAAAAAAAAACAGAAATGTAGAAATTTTTGTAAATTTATTAAAAAAGAAAAGCTGAAATATCACAAGGTCATAAGTACTCAGACCCTTTGCTCAGTATTGAGTAGAAACATCCTTTTGAGCTAGTACAGCCATGAGTCTTCTTGGGAATGATGCAACAAGGTTTTCACACCTGGATTTGGGGATCCTCTGCCATTCTTCCTTGTAGATCCTCTCCAGTTCTGTCAGGTTGGATGGTGAACATTGATGATCACCCATTTTGAGGACTCTCCAGAGATGTTCAATTGGGTTTAGGTCAGGGCTTTGGCTGGGCAAGTCAAGAATGGTCACAGAGTTGCTCTGAAGCCACTCCTTTGTTATTTTAGCTGATTGCTTAGGGTCCTTGTCTTGTTGGAAGGTGAACCTTCTGCCAAGTCTGAGGTCCAGAGCACTATGGAAGAGGTTTTCATCCAAGATATCTCTGCACTTGGCCGCATTCATGTTTACTTCAATTGCAATCTGTTGTCCTGTCCCTGCAGCTGAAAAACACCCCCATAGCATGATGCTGCCACCACCATGTTTCACTGTTGCAATTGTATTGGGCAGGTGATGAGCAGTGCCTGGTTTTCTCCACACATACCGCTTAGAATTATCACCAAAAAATCTATCTTTGTCTCATCAGACTAGAGAACCTTATTTCTCATAGTCTGGGAGTCCTTCATATGTTTTTTTTAGCAAACTCTATGCGGGCTTTCATATGTCTTGCACTGAGGAGAGGTTTTCATCGGGCCACTCTGCCATAAAGGCTCGACTGGTGGAGGGCGACAGTGATAGTTGACTTTGTGGAACTTTCTCCATCTCTGTACTGCATCTGTGGAGCTCAGCCACAGTGATCTTGGGGTTCTTCTTTATCTCTCTCACCAAGGCTCTTCTTTTACGACTGCTCAGATTGGCCGGACAGCCAGGTCTAGGAAGACTTCTGGTGGTCCCAAACTTCTTCCATTTAAGGATTATGGAGGCCACTGTGCTCTTAGGAACCTTGAGTACTGCAGAAATTATTTTGTAACCTTGGCCAGATGTGTGCTTTGCCACAATTCTGTCTTCTGTCTCTGAGCTCCCTGGCCAGTTTCTTTGACCTCATGATTCTCATTTGGTCTGACATGCACTGTGAGCTGTGAGGTCTTATATAGACAGGTGTGTGACTTTACAAATTAAGTCCTACCAGTTTAATTAAACACAGCTGGCCTCCAATAAAGGAGTAGAACCATCTCAAGGAGGATCACAAGAATATGGACAGCATGTGATGTAAATAGGGTCTGAGTACTTATGACCATGTGATATTTCAGTTTTTCCTTTTTAATAAATTTGCAAAATGTCTACATTTAAGGTTTTTATCAGTAAATATGGGATGCAGAGTGTACATTAATGAGAAATAAATGAACTTTTTTGCATTTATCAAATGGCTGCAATGAAACAAAGATTGAAAAATTTAAAGGGGTCTGAATACTTTCCGAACCCACTGAATGTTTTTATTTAATTTTTAACCCCTCTCTGACATTAGACGTACTATCCCGTCCTAAAACCCGTGCCATTCTGACCATGGACGGGATAGTACGTCATAGGCGATTAGCTGCGCTCCCGGAGGGAGCGCAGCTAATCGCCGCCGGGTGTCAGCTGATTATCACAGCTGACACCCATGACTGTGTGTCAGGAGCGGTCACGGACCGCTCTCGGCACATTAACCACTTGCACACCGCGATCAAACATGATCGCGGTGTACTGGGGGCACAGGGGAGGATCGCGCAGGGTGGGGGCTCCCTGCGCGCCCCCCTGAGACCCTCAGACCAGCGCGATGTGATCGCGCTGCTCTGAGGGCTTCCTCCCTCCCAGGACCCGGATCCAAGATGGCGCTGGGGTCCTGGAGGGAGGCGGCTTCCTCAGTGCCTGCCGAGAGCAGGCATGAGGAAGCGTCCTGCACTGCCTGTCACATCGCTGGTGTGACAGAGTGCTGTGCACACTGTCACACCAGCGATCTGATGAAATACAGTGATGTCCCACCCTGGGACAAAGTAAAAAAGTAAAAAAAAGTAAAAATAAACATGTGTAAAAAAAAATCCAAAATAAAAAAAAAAAAAAAAAAATATTCCCCAATAAATTCATTACTTATTGTAAATAAAAAAAATAAACAATAAAAGTACACATATATGGTATCGCCGCGTCCGTAACGACCCCCCCTATAAAAATGTCCCACTAGTTAACCCCTTTTGTGAACCCCTTAAAAAATAAAAACGAAGCAAAAAATCAGTGCTTTATCATCATACCGCTGAACAAAAAGTGGAATAACACGCGATCAAAAAGACCGATATAAATAAACATGGTACCGCTGAAAACGTCATCTTGTCCCGCAAAAAACGAGCCATCACACAGCATCATCAGCAAAAAAATAAAAAAGTTATAGCTCGCAGAATAAAGCGATGCAAAAATAATTATTTTTTATATAAAATTGTTTTTATTCTATAAAAGCGCCAAAACATAAAAAAATTATATAAATGAGGTATCGCCATAATCGTACTGACCCGAAGAATAAAACTGCTTTATCGATTTTACCACACGCGGAACAATAAAAACGCCTCACCCAAAAGAAATTCATGAATTGCTGATTTTTGTTCATTCTAACCTCCTAAAAATCGAAATAAAAAGCGATCAAAAAATGTCACGTGCTCAAAAATGGTACCAATAAAAGCGTCACCTCGTCCCGCAAAAATTAAGACCTCACATGACATTGTGGGCCAAAATATGAAAAAATTATAGCTCTCAAAATGTGGCGATGCAAAAAACTACTTTTTGCAATAAAAAGCGTCTTTTAGCGTGACAGCTGCCAATCATAAAAACCGCTATAAATAATAAATCAAACCCCCCTTTATCACCCCCTTAGTTAGGGGAAAAATAATAAAATAAAAAAATGTATTTATTTTCATTTTCCCATTAGGGTTAGGGTTAGGGTTTTGGCTAAAGTTAGGGTTGGGGGTGGCGCTAAAGTTAGGATTAGGGTTAGAGTTTGGATTAGGGTTAGGGTTGGGATTAGGGTTGGGACTAGGGTTAGGGGTGTGTTGGGGTTAGGGTTGGAGTTAGAATTGGGGGGTTTCCGCTGTTTAGGCACATCAGGGGCTCTCCAAATGTGACATGGCGTCTGATCTCCATTCCAGCCAATTCTGCTTTGAAAAAGTCAAACGGTGTTCCTTCACTTCTGAGCTCTGCCATGCGTCCAAACAGTAGTTTATCCCCACATATGGGGTATCAGCGTACTCTGGACCCCAAGAGTTATTGTGAAATTTGTCCTATTTCTTCTGTTACCCTTGGGAAAATAAAAAACTGGGGCGAAAATATTATTTTTGTAAAAAAAATAAGATTTTTTTGTTTTTACGGCTGTACATTATAAACTTCTGTGAAGCACTTGGGGCTTCATAGCGCTCACCACACATCTAAATAAGTTCCTTGTGGGGTCTATTTTCCAAAATGGGGTCACTTGTTGGGGATTTCCACTGTTTAGGCGCATCAGGGGCTCTCCAAATGCGACATGACGCCCCCAGACCATTCCATCAAAGTCTGCAATCCAAAACGTCACTACTTCCCTTTCCGAGCCCTGACATGCGCCCATACAGTAGTTTTCTCCCACATATTGGGTATCAGCGTACTCAGGACAAATTGGACAACAACTTTTGGGGTCCAATTTCTCCTGTTACCCTTGTGAAAATAAAATATTGGGGGCGAAAAAATCATTTTTGTAAAAAAAAAAAGGATTTTTTATTTTTACGGCTGTGCGTTATAAACTTCTGTGAAGCACTTCGGGGTTCAAAGTGCTCACCACACATCTAGGTAAGTTCCTTGTGGGGTCTATTTTCCAAAATGGGGTCACTTGTGGGGGGTTTCCATTGTTTAGGCGCATCAGGGGCTCTCCAAATGCGACATGACGCCCCCAGACCATTCCATCAAAGTCTGCAATCCAAAACGTCACTACTTCCCTTTCCGAGCCCTGACATGCGCCCATACAGTAGTTTTCTCCCACATATTGGGTATCCGCGTACTCAGGACAAATTGGACAACAACTTTTGGGTCCAATTTCTCCTGTTACCCTTGTGAAAATAAAATATTGGGGGCGAAAAAATCATTTTTGTAAAAAAAAAAAGGATTTTTTATTTTTACGGCTGTGCGTTATAAACTTCTGTGAAGCACTTCGGGGTTCAAAGTGCTCACCACACATCTAGGTAAGTTCCTTGTGGGGTCTATTTTCCAAAATGGGGTCACTTGTGGGGGTTTCCACTGTTTAGGCGTATCAGGGGCTCTCCAAATGCGACATGACGCCCCAGACCATTCCATCAAGTCTGCAATCCAAAACGTCACTACTTCCCTTCCGAGCCTGACGTGCACCCATACAGTAGTTTTCTCCTACATATTGGGTATCAGCGTACTCAGGACAAATTGGACAACAACTTTTGGGTTCCAGTTTCTCTGTTACCCTTGTGAAAAATAAAATATTGGGGGCGAAAAAATCATTTTTGTAAAAAAAAAAAAGGATTTTTTATTTTAAGGCTGTACGTTATAAACTTTAGTGAAACACCTGGGGGTTCAAAGTTCTCACCACACATCTAGATAAGTTCCTTGAGGGGTCTAGTTTCCAAAATGGTGTCATTTGTGGGGGGTTTCCACTGTTTAGGCAGATCAGGAGCTCTCCAAACACGACATGGCGTCCAGCCAATTCTGCGTTGAAAAAGTGAGACGGCGCTCCTTCCCTTCCAAACTCTGCCATGCACCCAAACAGTGGTATACCCCCACATATGGGGTATCAGTGTACTCAGGACAAATTGCACAATAACTTTTGGAGTCTTGTTACCCTTGGAAAAATAAAAATTCGGTGAAAAGATCATTTTTGTGGAAAAAAATATGATTTTTAATTTTACGGCCTACGTTATAAACTTGTGTGAAGCACTTGAGGGTTCAAATTGCTCACCAAAGATCTAGATAAGTTCCTTAGGGGGTCTAGTTTCCCAAATGGGGTCATTTGTGGGGGTTTCCACTGTTTAGGCACATCAGGGGCTCTCCAAATGCAACATGGCATCCAATCTCAATTCCAGCCAATTTTGGTTGGAAAAAGTCAAATGTGCTCCTTCCCTTCCGAGCTCTGCCGTGCGCCCAAACAGTGGTTACCCCCCCACATATGGGGCATCAGCGTACTCAGGACAAATTGGACAACAACTTATGTGGTCCAATTTCTCCTGATACCCTTGGGAAAATAAAAATTAGTGACTAAAAGATAATTTTTGTGGGAAAAAAATAGGATTTTTTATTTTCATGCCCGGGCATTATAAACTTGTTTGAAGCACTTGGGGGTTCAAAGTGCTCACCAAAGATCTAGATAAGTTCCTTAGGGGTCTAGTTTCCAAAATGGGTCACTTGTGGGGGATTTCCACTGTTTAGGCTCATCTGGGGCACTGCAAACGGAACATGACCCCATCAACGTCTGCATTCCAAAACGTTACTACTTCCTTTCCAAGCCCTGCCGTGCGCCCAAACAGTTTTCCACCCCCACATATGGGGTATCAGCGTACTCAGGACAAATTGGACAACAACTTTTGGGGTCCAATTTCCTTGGGAAAATTCAAAAATTTAGGACTAAAAAATCATTTTTGTGGAATTTTTTTTTTTTTTTTCACACCCAGGCATTATAAACTTTTGTGAAACACTTGGGGGTTTAAAGTGCTCACAACAGATCTAGATAAGTACCTTAGGGGGTCTAGTTTCCAAAATGGTGTCACTTGTGGGGGGTTTCCACTGTTTAGGCGCATCAGAGGTTCTCCAAGCGCGACATGGCGTCCAATCTCAACTCCAGCCAATTTTAGTTTGAAAAAGTCAAACGGCGCTACTTCCCTTACGAGCTCTGCCGTGTGCCCAAACAGTGGTTTTCCCCCACATATGGGGTATTGGCGTACTCAGGAGAAATTGCATAACAACCTTATCTGCCCATTTTCTCCTTTTACCCTTGTGAAAATAAAAAAAAAGTTTGTAAAAGATCATTTTTGTGGCTAAAAAGTTAAATGTTCATTTTTTCCTTCCACGTTGCTTTAGTTCCTGTGAAGCACCTGAAGGGTTAATAATATTCTTGAATGTGGTTTTGAGTACCTTGAGGGTGCAGTATTTAGAATGGTGTCACCTTTGGGTATTTTCTGCCATATAGACCCGTCAAAGTGACTTCAAATGTGAGGTGGTCCCTAAAAAAAATGGCTTTGTAAATTTTGTTGTAAAAATGAGAAATCGCTGGTCAACTTTTAACCCTTATAACTTCCTAACAAAAAAAAAATTTGATTCCAAAATTGTGCTGATGTAAAGTAGACATGTGGGAAATGTTATTTCTTAACTATTTTGTGTTACATATTTCTCTGTTTTAAGGGAATAAAAATTCAAAGTTTGAAAATTGCTAAATTTTCAAAATTTTCGCCATATTTGCATTTTTTTCAAAAATAAACGCAAGTTATATGGAAGAAATTTTACCACTAACATGAAGTACAATATGTCACGAGAAAACAGTCTCAGAATCGCGAAGATCCGTTGAAGCGTTCCAGAGTTATAACCTCATAAAGAGACAGTGGTCAGAATTGTAAAAATTGGCCCGGTCATTAACGTGCAAACCACCCTTGGGGGTGAAGGGGTTAAGGCTTCATTTTTGTCTATTTTTCTAAAGGGTAACATTTATCCTTGTACAGAGTGAGATGCCGAGCATGCTAGTGTAAGGAGTCTTATAAGCCATGCAAAGCCACTTTGGGAAATTAAATATGCAAATTAGCTATTCATAGAGGAATAGGACTTGAACTCTAGTGCCACCTATTGGAATTAGCAATTCCAAAAGTTAATATTGACCTTTCACAAGCCTTGACATACGACTTGGGATAAATGACAAACCAGAATCTCAATTTGCAGACAGTGTTTGGCTTTTATCCTAAGTCATATGGCAAAGCACGTTAAGAGGCCGATATTAACTTTGAGGTTTGCTACTTCCAATAGGTTGCACTAGAGTACAAGTCATCTTCCTCTCCGAAGAGGCAATATTGTCTTATTTTGGTATATCATGTTTTAAATTAATCTGCTTTATTTTTTTATACTTCCTGATTTTTGGCTTTGAGAAAACTTTATTGAGACAGTTACGTTTGTTACACGCGTTTTTAGTGCATTTCTGTAGCGAAAACTCACTAAAAACCGTATATACTCATGTATAAGCTGACCCGTGTATAAGCCGACCCCCCTAATTTTGCCACAAAAAACTGGGAATACTTATTGACTCGCGTATAAGCCTAGGGTGAAAAATGATTTTGCCCCCATATGTTCCATAGATTATGCCCCCATATGCTGCACAGATTATGCCACCATATGCTGCACAGATTATGCCCCCATATGCTCCACAGATTATGCCTCCATATGCTGCACAGATTATGCCACCATATGCTGCACAGATTATGCCCCCATATGCTCCACAGATTATGCCCCCATATGCTCCACAGATTATGCCCCCATATGCTCCACAGATTATGTCCCCGTATGTTCCACAGATTATGCCCCATATGCTCCACAGATTATGCCCCATATGCTCCACAGATTATGCCCCATATGCTCCACAGATTATGCTCCACAGATTATGCCCCCATATGCTCCACAGATTATGCCCCCATATGTTCCACAGATTATGCCCCATATTCTGCAAAGATTATGCCCCATATGTTCCACAGATTATGCCCCATATGCTCAACAGATTATGCCCCATAGTATAGGTCCCTTATGCTGCCGCGCTGCTGCTGCAAAAAAATGACATACTCACCTCTCGTCGCTGGGGCCTAGGTGCCGGTGTCCTGAGCAGGCGGTGACACTGGCGCGCTATGGGGGACAGGTGCCGATGTCACCACTCGCTCAGGACCCCAGCACCTGAGATATTTACCTGTCACCGGACCGGTCCACCACTGCGCGCTGCTCCCTCTTCCGGGTCCTCGGCAGTGAATGATCAGGCAGGGGGCGCGGCGCGCACTAACGACGTCATTGCGCCCTCTGCCTGAACGTTCACAGCCAGAGGAGTCGGACGAGGGAGCAGGGCAGCGGTGGAACGGGAACAGGTAAATATCGCTATACTCACCCCTCCGCCGGCGCGTCTCTGCAGCCTCTCTTCTTTTCCCGACAGTCTCCGCAGCTCTTTCTTGCTACAGCAGTCACGTGGTACCGCTCCTTAAAGTCATGAATATGTGCATATTCATGACTTTAACCCCTTCACCCCCAAGGGTGGTTTGCACGTTAATGACCGGGCCAATTTTTACAATTCGGACCACTGTCTCTTTATAAGGTTATAACTCTGGAACGCTTCAACTGATATTCGCGATTCTGAGAATGTTGTTTCGTGACACATTGTACTTCACGTTAGTGGTAAAATTTCTTCAATGTAACTTGCGTTTATTTTTGAAAAAAACGCAAATATGGCAAAAATTTTGAAAATTTTGCAATTTTCAAACTTTGAATTTTTATTCTCTTAAAACAGAGAAATATGTCACACAAAATAGTTAAGAAATAACATTTCTCACATGTCTACTTTACATCAGCACAATTTTGTAAACAAAATTTTTATTTGTTAGAAAGTTATAAGGGTTAAAGTTGACCAGCAATTTCTCATTTTTACAACAAAATTTACAAAGCCATTTTTTTTAGGGACCACCTCACATTTGAAGTCACTTTGAGGGATCTATATGGTAGAAAATGCCCAAGAGTGACACCATTTTAAAAACAGCACCCCTCAAGGTACTCAAAACCACAATCAAGAAGTTTATTAATCCTTCAAGTGCTTCACAGGAGCTGAAGCAATGTGGAGGGAAAAAATGAACATTTTACTTTTTAGTCACAAAAATGATCTATTACAAACATTTTTTTATTTTCTCAAGGGAAAAAGGAGTAAATGGACTGATAAAGTTGTTGTGCGATTTCTCCTGAGTACGCCGATACCCCATATGTGAGGGAAAACCACTGTTTGGGTGCAAGGCAGGGCTTGGAATGGAAGGAGCGCCGTTTGACTTTTCCAAACTAAAATTGGCGGGAATTGAGATTGGACGCCATGTCGCGTTTGGAGATTCCCTGATGTGCCTAAAAAGTGGAAACCCCCCACATGTGATCCCATTTTGGAAACTAGACCCCCTAAGGAAGTTATCTAGATGTGTGGTGAGCACTTTGAACCCCCAAGTGCTTCACGCAAGTTTATAATGTAGAGCCGTGAAGAAAAAAAATCATATTTTTTCCAAAAGCATGATGTTTTAGTCCCCAATTTGTTATTTTCCCAAGGGTAAGGGGAGAAATTGGACCACAAAAGTTGTTTTCCAACTTGTCCTGAGTACGCTGATACCCCATATGTGGGTGGGAACCACTGTTTGGGTGCACGGCAGGGCTCGAAATGAAAGGAGCGCCATTTGACTTTTTCAAACCAAAATTGGCTGGAATTGAGAAAGGACGCCATGTCGCGTTTGGAGAGCCCCTGATGTGCCTAAACAGTGGAAACCCCCCTAATGTGACCCCATTTTGGAAACTAGACCCCCTAAGGAACTTATCTAGATGTGTGGTGAGCACTTTGAACCCCCAAGTGCTTCACGCAAGTTTATAATGTAGAGCCGTGAAGAAAAAAAATCATATTTTTTCCAAAAGCTTGATGTTTTAGTCCCCAATATGTTATTTTCCCAAGGGTAAGAGGAGAAATTGGACCAAAAAAGTTGTTGTCCAACTTGTCCTGAGTACGCTGATACCCCATATGTGGGGAGGAACCACTGTTTGGGCGCGCGGAAGGGCTCGAAATTGAAGGAGCGCCATTTGACTTTTCCAAACCAAAATTGGCTGGAATTGAGAACGGACACCATGTCGCGTTTGGAGAGCCCCTGATGTGCCTAAACAGTGGAAACCCCACTCATGTGATCCCATTTTGGAAACTAGACCCCCTAAGGAACTTATCTAGGTGTGTGGTGAGCATTTTGAACCCCCAAGTGTTTCACTAAAGTTTATAATGCCCTGGCGTGAAAAAAAAATAAAAAAAAATTTTCCACAAAAATGATGTTTTAGTCCCCAATTTGTTATTTTCCCAAGGGTAAGAGGAGAAATTGGACCACAAAAGTTGGCCAATTTGTCCTGAGTACACTGATACCCCATATGTTGGGGGAACCACAGTATGAGCACATGACAGGGCTCAGAAGGGAAGCAGTGACGTTTTGGAATGCAGACTTTGATGGAATGGTCTGCGGGCGTCATGTTCCGTTAGCAGAGCCCCTCATGTGCCTAAACAGTGGAAACCCCACAAGTGACCACATTTTGGAAACTAGACCCCCTAAGGAACTTATCTAGGTGTGTGGTGAGCATTTTGAACCCCCAAGTGTTTCACTAAAGTTTATAATGCCCTGGCGTGAAAAAAAAATATTTTTTTTTTCCACAAAAATGATGTTTTAGTCCCCAATTTTTTATTTTCCCAAGGGTATCAGGAGAAATTGGACCACAAAAGTTGTTGTCCAATTTGTCCTGAGTACGCTGATACCACATATGTTGGGGAGAACCACTGTTTGGGCGCATGGCAGGGCTCAGAAGGGAAGCAGTGACGTTTTGGAATGCAGACTTTGATGGAATGGTCTGCGGGCGTCATGTTCCGTTAGCAGAGCCCCTCATGTGCCTAAACAGTGGAAACCCCCACAAGTGACCACATTTTGGAAACTAGACCCCTAAGGAACTTATCTAGGTGTGTGGTGAGTATTTTGAACCCCCAAGTGTTTCACTAAAGTTTATAATGCCCTGGTGTGAAAAAAATAATACTTTTTTTTTCCACAAAAATGATGTTTTAGTCCCCAATTTTTCATTTTTCCAAGGGTAACAGGAGAAATTGGACCACAAAAGTGTTGTCCAATTTGTCCTGAGTACGCTGATACCGCATATGTTGGGGGGAACCACTGTTTGGGCGCATGGCATGGCTCAGAAGGGAAGCAGTGACGTTTTGGAATGCAGACTTTGATGGAATGGTCTGCGGGCGTCATGTTCCGTTAGCAGAGCCCCTCATGTGCCTAAACAGTGGAAACCCCATAAGTGACCACATTTTGGAAACTAGACCCCCTAAGGAACTTATCTAGGTGTGTGGTGAGCATTTTGAACCCCCAAGTGTTTCACTAAAGTTTATAATGCCCAGGTTTAAAAATAAAAAATCCTACTTTTATCCTCACAAAAATGATGTTTTAGTCCCCAAATTTTTATTTTCCCAAGGGTAAGAGGAGAAATTGGACACCAAAAGTTGTTGTCCAATTTATCCTGAGTACACTGGTACCCCATATGTGGGAAAAAACTGTTTGGGCACAAGTCGGGGCTTAGAAGGGAAGTCGTGACGTTTTGGAATGCAGACTGATGGAATTGTCTGCGGGCGTCATGTTCCGTTTGCAGAGCCCCTGATGTGCCTAAACAGTAAAAAAAAACCACAAGTGACATATTTTTGGAAAGTAGACTCCCAAGGAACTTTTCTAAATGTGCCCCCCTTCTGGAACTAATCTTTCCTGTAAAGTAAATTAGTAGTTCATTGAGGTGTGGTACAATTTGAAACAATCCTTCATACACAGGCCAGGTTTTTCGGGGCAGGTGTCGCATTGGTAAGTGGTGTCCTTGCGTATTCCCCTTTTGTAACACACTCGGCACCTTTTTTGCGGCTTACCTTTTTTTACAGTTGGCGGGACCACCCCCGGGAAATGTTGACCTGGTATGATACGAGCACCTTCAGTTCCGGAATACTGGGGCCCGCTCTTTCTTGAGCGCCAAACATCTGGGCCTTAACCACTACCTCCTGAAACTGAAGGTATGTCGTTTCGCTGTTGCGTGCACATCGTGACAGCAGGAAACCGTTGAGCATTGCCATTTGGACGATGTGCACGGACAGCTTTTTGTACCACACCTTGGCCTTTCTCAAAGCACTGTACGGTTGGAGGAGTTGATCAGAGAGATCAACACCCCCCATGTATTTATTGTACCCCAGTACACAGTCCGGTTTGCGGACCATTTGTAGAGGTACCCCGTACAGTGCTGAGGGCACTGCCATCACCATGTATGGTGGTCAAGAGAAGGACATCCCTCTTGTCCTTGTACTTGACCACCAACAGGTGGTCGCTACATTGGGCTCTGCTCTCACCATTTCTGAGCATCTACCCAAGTAGCGTCTTTGGGAGGCCTCTCTGATTTTTGCGGACGGTACCGCAGGCTGCGGTACCTCGCGCAGAGAGGGATTTGTAGAGTGGGACGCTGGAATAAAAGTTATCGGTGTAAAGGTGATAACCTTTATCCAGCAGTGGGTGCACCAAATCCAACACAATTTTCCCACTCACTCCCAGGACGGAGGGACACTCAGGGGGTTCAATCCTGGTGTTCTTTCCTTCGTAAACTCTAAAGCTGTAGATGTACCCTGAGGTACTCTCACACAGCTTGTAGAGTTTGATTCCGTACCTTGCCCTCTTGCTGGGCAGGTACTGGTGGAATCGGAGCCGTCCCTTAAAATTAACCAAGGACTCATCCACGCAGATGTCCCTTTGGGGCACGTACACTTCAGCAAACTTTTTGCTGAAGTGTTCGATGACCGGCCGATCTTTGAACAGACGGTCAAAGTTGCGGTCATCTTGTGGGGGACACTGCATTATCATTATAATGCAGGAATTAGTGGATGGCCTCAAAACGCGTCCGGGTCTTGACCATTCGGAACAGTGGAGTGTTGTATAAAATATCAACACTCCAATATTGCCAAAGTTCTGGCTTCTTCAGGATCCCCATATGGAGGACCAGGCCCCAAAACTGCATCATTTCAACTGCTTCTACAGGAGACCAGTTGTAAAATGATGACACGGGGTTTTGCGACAAAAATTGACAAGCGTACAAATTAGTTTGCTCCACCACGAGGTTATAAAATCCTCAGAGAAAAAGACTTTGAAAAAGTCGGTACTCGATCCTAGCCTGGGATCTCACTGTTTCAGCCCATCTGATTGGCCGAAACAGTGAGAAAGGCTGTGATTGGCTGTTCAGAATTGAACAGCCAATCACAGCGATCGGGAGTGAGGGTGGGCGGTGACAGACCCCGGGATGCCGATGCCATCTCTCCTGAGGTAAGATGGCGTCGGAATTTTAATGCGATCACCGCGATTTAAGTCGCGATGTCGCATTAAAGGGCTGGATGTACTATCCCGTCCCTGGTCATACGGGCCCAGGTACCATGGACGGGATAGTACGTCCGATGGCAGTAAGGGGTTAAGGAGCGGTACCATGTGACCACTGCAGGAAGGAGCTGGAGATTGTGGGAGAAGCAGGGGGGCTGCAGAGACGCGCCGGCGGAGGGGTGAGTATGATCCGATACTCCCGCTCCCCCGCCGACCCCGTATATGACTCGCGTATAAGCCGAGAGGGGGACTTTCAGCCCTAAAAAATGGGCTGAAAATCTCGGCTTATACACGAGTATATACGGTACATATGCATTTTACCTAGATTTTCAGCATCTAATGTAATTGTATGGAGAAAATATTAACATAAAACTCAACATATCCACTAGATAAATTGACATGATGGATTTAAAAAATGCACTGTAGGACAGCTTATGCCATGTGAAAAAAGTACATTGAGTATGAGTCTTCTATAAATTCCATTCCATTTTCTAGAATTGAATGAAGTTGTTGCTTTTTTTGTGCTGAGAAAATACACAGCGTCAAAAGCTTGCCAAAACTTATCATGAGTTCACAGCCTTAGTCTTGGGCACTTTAAATATATTGGATGTCATTATTTATTTATGGACCTTCATGTGCAACTAGTAAGACTGCAACAAGTACATGATTATTGTCCATGTCACAGCTAAGTAATGAGTCAATGAAGACAATGAATATAACATATATTAAGGTATGTGTTTATAAGCCAGAGAGACAGCCATTTTATTTATTTTTTCCTGCTGAATTAAAAAGGTTTCAGAGGTTTGGCATGAAAGTGTGCAGTTATTCTATGTGACTGCAGACTTGTGAATTCACACATAGTACTCAGTGTGAGTTCCCAGGATTCTCTTGTGCCAGTAGAGGGTGGTTATGTGACTGCAAGTGTGTGATATGCATAATTCCGGCCACATTTCGACTAGATGTGAATTGAGTAAAGCCATGCATGACTAGTGGAATGTGGCTGGAAGTAAGTATATCAAATACTTGTGGTCAGATGACTGCCTGGTCTTGCTGCAAGCATCGTAAAATTCTTATGGTTCACACTGTGCACAATGTAAAGATTCACAAGTATGCAGTTACATAGAGTGAGATTAGACTTTAGTGCAAAAGCTGCATACACAAGTCTACTACTTTTACATTATAGTTTTCTTGTGAGATCCTAATTTCTGAAATTTTGTAAATAATTATAATTTTTTTTTTTTAATTAAATGAACACCTTTTATATTTCACATAACCGAGTGTTTGCAAACCTATTGATAGATGTAAAGTTGTTCTCTGGTCACACTTGGATTTGTTTAGTTGCACAATAAGGAATGTATTTTTCTCGTATTATACTCAGTAGCTGTAACCTTCCAACTAGGCGATCTATTGTCTTCTTGACAAGCCTTCAGTTGAATCTGGAACATAGCCTAGAACTATGACCCATTGGTGTTTGCAGAACATTTTCAGCCACTATGAAGTCCAGGAGGTTTATTCTTTGCAATCATTGTGTATATGTTCACATAACACAAAGTGACATGTAACAGTTGTAACTGGAGAACATCAAGTACAACTGGTACCAATTACCTGGGTTATATGTTACCTTGCATTATGTAACCACAATCAAATATCCATATCATATCTAATTCTCCATTTTATTTAATGATTTCTTGCTATCAGCACTAACACTAAAAAAAGATCTGACATAAACTTGTTCCCCCAGTGAAAACATATTATCATCTGGACTATAACAACTATTACAAATGTAATTAGACAAATTAAATGAGCCAAAAACATGTATTTCATACTTCACAGCTCATCTTCATTCATAGAAATCTAAAGTAAATTGTTAGTATTATTAAATAGTTTATTGGTGTAATACTATTTAAAGGACTATTCCCACGTTCTTGTATGTGAAGTCCTTGTAAATGCAAGCAAAAGAGATGAGCGGATGAGGATTTTCCATTGAAATTTGATTTGCAGAGAAGTTATTCTCTGTGCATTGAATGTCTCTTATCTGTATCTACCAGACCCCATAGCAAAATAAACTTGCAGTGTAAAAAATAAAGACAATACTTATACTCAACTAACAGCTTAACTCTCTGGTCTCTCCGCTCCTCACCATCACCCATCCAGTCCTCGTTGCACCTTCTGAATGTCGCCGTAAGCGCTAAATCCTCAGACTGCCTCACATTAGGCCTGGATTATTAGCTCTAATGAAGCCTGAGACAGTTCTGTGTAAGCACAAGTAAAGTCACAACACTGTGCGTACGTAAGCAGAACCATCCCGAGCCTCATCAGAGCCGGACGTCATGGGCCAACATAAAGAGGCCTGTGGGTTCAGCGCTCTTCAGCGCTCAGAAAATATGACGTGGACCAGATGGTTGATGGTGAAGAGCATAGAGGCTGGAGAAATGAGCGGTAAGGTGAGTAAAAGTAATTTTTTGTTTTTGAACCTTTCTATGGCCCTTTGTGATTCAGAAAAATTGCTTCCTGTTGCATGGAAATGAATTTTAAAAAATCAGCACTTTGGCATATGCAGATTTTTGTAATATTCAAGTAGAATTCAATTCCACTTGAAAATATTTATTCATCTCTACAAAGAACCTTGCAATTTAATTGTTAATAACAATCTTTTCCGTTCTCAAAAAAGGACTAATTTTATTGTTTATAGCTAGCTGTCGATGTTACTGGTCATCACATTTTAGCAGAGGTGTCTGATCATACGCAGTGCTTACAAGTAGCAATGAGCAAACCCAAACTGTAAAGTTCGAAATTCATATGGGTACTGAACCCCCAAATACAAACTTTTTACCCGAAGTCTGGTTTTCTGTTTGGGTTCAGATGACGAATAAAGTTTGTTGAAAGGCTGCAGTGGAGCCAGTCAGCAAGCTTTTAGGCTGTGAGCACTTCCAGAGCAATTACAGCCATGTCAAATATTTGCATGGCTGTGATTGGCCGGTGCACCAGGTGACCCGGACTATATAAATTGCTGATCACTGGTGCCGCTGTCATTCTGTTCTGCTTACTGTAGTGATCGGATGCAGAGGGACTGAGGGATGGACAGTATTACATTTTGTGTGTGTCCAGTTTTCCAAAAAGTCTCTCAGTCTGTACTCTGCACCCGTGTCTGTGGGAGTAGTGTGCCTAGCTTGGGGTTCATCAGCACCAACCACTCATCTGTCTGCCTTTTTATCCCAGTCCACAGCTTCTGAGCGGTATGGGATTTGTCCCCCAAATAGAGGAGTTTCAGAACAGCCTGCTGTCGTTTTCCCCTGGCTGTGCTGAAGTTGGTGGTGCAGGTCTTAGTGTGACCAGATGAGGATGCAGTGGAGGAAGCGGAGTACGAGGAGGAGACAACCTGAACTGAGGAATGTCCACCAATCCTCATTTGTGGTAGGACATGCCCTAAAATGCCTTCCACCTCAGGCCCAGCTGCCACTACATTTACCTGGTGGGCAGTTAGGGAGATGTAACATCCCTGGCAGTGCTTACTGGTCCATGTATTGGTGGTTATGTGGACCTTGCCACTGATGGCATTGCGAAGTACACACCTGATTTGGTCTGCAAGATGTATGTGCAGGACACTAATGGCTCACCTGGAAAAGTCATAAAGGCTGGGAACAACATACTGTAGGACAGCCTCTGCCTTCAGTTTTTTAAAAGTGCCCAGTTCCACCAGCCATAATGGCAGCTTTTCAAAGGCAATTTAATTAGAAATTCTGTTATTCAGGACCATGGCTCATGGGTGGGTAGGGGAGTTTTTCCTCTTTCTCTTGAGATTTCGTGGGATGGAGAGCTGAACACTTCTATGGCAGGGTGTGGAAATTCAGCTCTAGTCTTTCCCATTTTGAATGAACATGGCTTGACTAGCGCATGTGCTGAACTTAGAGTTGCTGAGCTTCTTTAAAAATTACGTACAGACAGTATGTCAGAGCTGCTGCTGAAAGTTCAGGTAGTGTGTGTAAGCTTTTGACGTTATCACCCATATGCGACGTACCAACAAGGTGGAACAGCACCTTGCATATGGAGAGACTGTGCAAGCAGCAGGCAATAGTGGAGTTTTAGCTGCAGCATGCCTAGTTGGGTTGATCTGCAGAACAACACAACTTCACCATCAATGAGTGGGCCTCCATGCGGGACATGTGTGCTGTGTTTCACTGCTTCAAATACTACACCAACATGACCAGCGCTGATGTTGCCATCAGAGTGTTACTAAACCACTTCAATATCTGCTGGAAAAAAACACTTCAGGCAATGATTGATGAGGTGGTGGCACAAGAGGAAGAGAAACAGTAAGTTTTCACACCATTATCAGGCCTGTCATCCTCACATGGCACAGAGGGTGGGTTCCTGTACCAACAGCGGCAAGTTACACAACAGTCCATCCATTTTTTGGAAAATGAAGATGATGAGGAGGAACCATGATCACAGCAGGGTGGTATCCAAATAGGCTCACAGGCATCACTGGAGAGTGGCTGGGGGTTACAAAGGACTCAAACCATACAGCTTGTGATTGCCTCTGGGCAGCGTGACACACATGAGCCAATACATGCTGTTGTGCCTGTGCAACAACTGCCGACTTTCCAGAATTGTTACCAGTGCTGGTTACTGGGTGGCCACCCTGCTGGATCCCCGCTACAAGGACAATGTACCATCATTACTTCTGTCACTGGAGTGGGATTGCACAATGCGTTAATACAAGCACATGCTGGTAGAGGCACTACAGCCGGCGTTCCCACCTGATGGTGGGGGCTCACTGGAAGAACAAGGCAGAGGAGGAAGAAGCAGCTAACACAGCTAGGGTGCAGCCAGCACCTCAGAATGCATGGTTAGCAAGGCTGAAATATGGCAAAACATTTTCAGCATGCTACAAAATCCATCAGCACCAACTGGTATGGTCTGTATTAGCAGGAGGCAGCGTTATAACAATATGGTATAAGAGTATGTGTCCACACGTCTCCATGTGCTAACTGATGGACCTGCCCCATTTAATATTTGGGTGTCCAAATTGGACACATGGTCTGAGCTTGCCCTTTATGCCTTGGTGGTGCTGGCCTGCCCTGTGGCAAGGGTACTGTCGGAACATGTGTTTAGCATGGAAGGGGGTGTGATAACAGACACGCACATCCACCTGTCCAGAGCCAACATGGGGAAGCTAACATTCCTTAATATGAACCAGGCGTTTATTCCACAGGACGGGAAACTGAACCATACACCGTCATGCCTTTGGACTTTGAAAACACCAAGGTGTGCCTCATCAGCAAAGATGAAGGCGAAAACTCCACAGCAGTATCAAGGGATCATCTGAAACCATGCAATGACCAACTAAAGGAAAGGATTAAAGACAGAGACATTCCTCAGTCAGTGGAAAAAGAAGAAGAGAAGATCCGCACCATACTTGGCGAGTTCCCTTCAAATTGTACAAGAGTAAACCAAGCCATAGTCGTGCCTGTCTTAACCTTTCCCCAGCTGGAAGTGCCAGAAAGAGAAGCGATTCAAGACCAGCCTGAAGATCCGCAAGCTCAAGTGACAGAAGCCACATTTGCAGTGGAACGCAAAAGTCCACCCTTTGCCAACAGTGAATCTGTCATGCACACAGTGAGGAGTAGTCGTAGAAAATCAGGTATACCTGTGCTACGTAGAGTCAACAGTAGCATAGCTAGCAGAGAGCACACTACACCAGTGGTAGTTAGCACAGTGAATCCGATAAGGTCACCACCAACACCAGTGCTACGTAGGTCTATCCGTACTACCAAAGGCCTACCCCCTATGACGTTCCACATATAAGTAGACTGTGTACATAGGAAGTGTAAATAAGTTAATAATGTTTATAATTACAACCGTTAAGTATATGAGCCTACAGAGACTTACTGTATGAACTTTTGAGCACTCCTGTCTCCTTGATTATTTGGACGATTGGGTCACTGGACTTGTAGTGACCAGGACAATGCTTGTAAATAGTTAGCACCGATGGATACAGAACAAAAACCGTTTGGCGTGGCCGAAGATGTGGTCCAAAAGGGAGACCAGCCATGCCTTGTAGCCCGCCCAAGCCTATGTTGAGGGTTTGAGACGGGTCCCTCATATTGTACTTTGTTAGGGTAAAAAGGACACCCCATTTCAAGACTTCGCCAAAAATTTATATTTGTTGTTAAAATCCTGTAAATAGTTATGTTTTGTTCTCTTTTATGTTTCCTCAATCCGGGAGCACTGAATTGTACTAAGGGGGAACTGGGCATCCCAGGAGTTCGGTTGCCACAGTGACCTTGCCTCCCTTCAGGGGGGAGTGATGTCATGCCTGGAAGTAAGAAGGGATCCCCTTAAAAGGTAACACACAGCATACAACACTTTTCCTACTCCAGAACAGTAGGGGAAGCTCTAACACCTGATTTCAGGGGAGCTTCCTTGGAACATTCTGGCTTGTGAAGGAGTTAGAGGAGTCTGTCTGTAGACAGGGTTGAGCGATGACGTGGGCTCGGAGCTGGGGGACAGGAGCTAGAGCTGAGCTCCCCCCTAGTCCTGAGCACCAGAGACCGGACACCGGAGTCCGAGGCTGAGTGGGTGCTAAAGCCCCAGCAGCAGAATCCGGAGGGCAGAAGACAGCAGGTCCTCTGTCCCTAACTGATACTCGACGACACAGCAGCACGTATGAGCTGGAGACACCAGAGAGGAGCGATCTCTGAAGCAAGCTACAGCTGCCTGACATGCGAGTGGAGTTCTACTTAAGTAGCAGACAGAGAGAGGAACTTGAATGGAGTTTACAGCAGGAAGTACCTCAGAGAATAGCGCTAGAAAGGAGTCCTCACAACCCACCTGAGTAAGGAGATTCCCAAATTGCTTTTTGGCTGACCAACTCCAGAATCATCTGCAACCAGTGCCCTGGACGTTCTGTCTGCAGAACTGTGAGTAAAGCTTTGGAAACTGCATCTGACTGTGTCTTCTCAAGTTCTTCCTACAACACCCACTCAACAATGCTACATCCCTTGCCAAATACTACATCTTTACCATTCACCTTATATTACATCTGCCCTGTGACTTAGCTCCATCTACGGGGAGCTTTACCAACTCTGCTGCATCACCAACTGCATCTACAGCGTCGGCTAAGATCTTTATTGCCGAATACCACAGGTGGCGTCACGAGCACTTTCTAACAAACTCTGTTATCCTTTGTAATTATCCCCGTTTATTGGACGCCCAGGGCCACAGACTGGGTCACTGCCGCTGTGACACTTCCCCTTTAAGAAGCGGCCCGGTACCAAGTATCCCCACTGCCCTGGCGGGCGATCCAAACCTCCATCCCATAGTCCTGTGCCCATATACCCATTATACATATCTTCCATCCCATAGTCCCTTGCCCATGTACCCATCATACATATCCTCTATCCCATAGTCCTGTGCCCATATACCCATCACACATATCCTCCTTCCCATAGTCCCATGCCCATATACCATCATACATTTCCTCCATCCCATAGTCCCATGACCATATACCCATCAAACATATCCTCCATTGCATAGTCCCATGCCCATATACTGTACCTATCATACATATCCTCCATTCCATAGTCCTGTGCCCATATACCCATCATACATATCCTTCATCCCATAGTCCCATGTCCATATACCCATCATACACAACCTCCATCCCATAGTCCAGTGTCCATATACCCATCACACATCCTCCATCCCATAGTCCTGTGCCCATATACCCATCATATGTATCCTCCATCCCATAGTTCCATGTCCATATACCCATCATACGTATCCTCCATCCCATAGTCCGGTGCCCATATAACCATCATACATATCCTCCATCACCTCCTCCTCTATTACTGCACAGCACAGTGTCAGATCTGCGATCTGACAGGCACTGCAAGAGGCTTTCTCAGCGCCTGCACTGAGAAGCCACCTCCGTAAGGACCCAGAAGGACCCCGCAGGCCATCCGGGGGCCTGCAGGGAGGAGGCTCTCGGAACAGCACGATCACATTGCGCTGTTTTGAGGGTCTTAGGGAAGCACGCAGGGAGCCCCCTCCCTGCGCTATGCTTCCCTATACCGCCGGAACACTGCCATCATGTTTGATCGCAGTGTGTCGGGAGCTGTCCGTGACTGCTCCTGGCACATAATGTCGGGTGTCAGCTGTGATAATCTGCTGACACCCGGCCACGATTGGCCGCGCTCACCCCATGAGTGCGTCCGATCGCATGTGACGTACTATCGCGTCAATGGTCATACAGGCCCAGGTACCATGTACGGGATATTACGTCTAATGTCAGAAAGGGGTTAAACAGTACAAATCAGCCCCTTCAACAATACAAATAAATAGTTAAGCAGTAGTGTTTAGCGATACTGCCCGATATCCTAAAATATCGGATCGGATTGGATCGGCCCGATACTCAAAAAGTATCGGGTATCGCCGATCCGATACCGGAAACCCAATGCAAGTCAATGGGACAGAAATATCTGAACTAAAAAAAACCCCTTTCTTTCCTTGTAAACACTAAATATACACACATAGAATACATATATATATATATATATATATATACACATGTCATTATGACATATATATATATACATATATTTATAGTTCATACACTTCTACATAGTAAAATAGCCTCTGATTCAATTGCCGGGTAGTGCCGGCTTTTGTGAAAATACAGAAGCACCCAACATGAAATGACACATGGTTTACATAGAGTTAACCATGTCTTTTCATGTAGTTTGATATCTGGTTTTCACAAATAATTACATGAGTGTATGTGTGCAAAATTTCACACCTGTAGGTGTTAATTAAAGGTGTAAATTCGTTGTAAAAAAAACGGACTTTTTTGCTACGAATTTACACCTTTAATTAACCCCTACAGGTGTGAAATTTTGCACACATACACCCATGTAATTGTTAGTGAAAACAATATATCAAACAACTTGAAATGACATGGTTAACGCTATGTAAACCATGTGTCATTTCATGTCGGCTTCTGTATTTTCACAAAAGCCGGCAATTGAATTAGCGGCTATTATACTATGTAGAAGTGTATGAACTATAAATATAAATATATATATGTGTCACAAATTCAATGACATGTATATATATGAGGTGTAAAATTGTTGAAAAAAAATGCGTGGGCTCCCGCCCTATTTTCTCAACCAGACAGACAAAGCCAGCGAATGGGGACAGATAATAATAGCCCAGAAAGGGATCATTATTTTTGGCCCCCCCTGGCTACTAACATCTGCCCCCAGACACCCCAGAAAAGGCAAATCTATAATTTGATTCGCCCTTTCTGGCACTTGCCAGTCTATTCCCATTGCCCTGTAGCGGTGGCGAATGGGTTAATAAGGGGTTAAAGCCACCTTGCTATTGAAAGGTGAGTTTAAGCCAGGTTAATAATTGAGAGCTGTCAATTAGACAACTATCAATTATCAATCTTATTGTATGAAATAAAAAAAAAACACACACACTTTAATTAAAAATCATTTTAATGAAATAAACACACAGTTTTTGACCATATTTTATTTTACTGCCATTCCTTGCGAAGCCCTTGTTCACCTGTAATAAAAATAAAATAATAAAGCAACATTATTCTTACCTATCCAATGTTCAGTCAGGTCCCCCGATGTAATCCTTCTGAAATGGTTAATGTTTACTGCAGAGACCGCAGCTAATGCTGACAGTCTCACAGTAAAACCCCGACTGAATCATCTCCTCTCCTGGCTGACAGGAGAGGAAGTGGTTAGCATAATTGATTGCTTCCCACTTTCACTTCAGGTCAGCCAGGGACACCTACAGCATCAGTGACGTCAGAGGGAAACCCGGCTGACCTGAAGTGAACTGATTAACAAAAATAGGGGATCCCCTCGAAAAAAAAATGGTGTGGGGTCCCGCCTATTTTTGTTAACCAGCCTGATAAAGCAGACTACTGAAGCCTGTTTTTTCAGGCTGTTAAGAGGCCAATATCCATGGACCTTGCAGCCTGATAATACCAGGCCACAGCAGTCTGCTTATCTTGGCTGGTTAACAAAAATAGGGGATCCCCTCGAAAAAAAATGGCGTGGGGTCCCCCCTATTTTTGTTAACCAGCCAGATGAAGCAGACTGCTGAGGCCTGGTTTCTCAGGCTGGTAAGGATCCAATATCCATGGACCTTGCAAGCCTGATAATACCAGGCCACAGCAGTCTGCTTAGCTTGGCTGGTTAACAAAAATAGGGGATCCCCTCGAAAAAAAATGGCATGGGGATCCCCCTATTTTTGTTAACCAGCCAAGTAAAATGCAGACTGCTGCGGCCTGGTATTAAAAGACTGTCAAGGCCCATGGATTTTGGCCCTCAACAGCCTAAAAATACCAGGCTGCAGCAGCCCCACAAATGGCGCATCCAAAGATGCGCCAATTGTGGCACTTTACCCGGCTCTTCCCACTTGCCCTGTAGTGGTGGCAAGCGGGGTAATAAGGGGTTAATGTCACCTTTGATTGGTCGGTAACAATAAGCCCGGTTAATAATGGAGAGGCGTCAATAAGACACCGATCCATTATTAATCATAGTTTGTAAATTTAAAATAAAAAACACAGCCATAATAAAGTCTTTTAATGAAATAAAACACCACACAGTTATCATTAATTTTATTCTTCTCTCATTCCTGCGACGCCATCGTTCTCCTGTAAAAAAACAAAAATAACAAACCACACAAATACTCCCTGTCCGACGCAGTCCATATTAACGAGTGTCCCACGACGAGTCCAGCTCTGCTACATCTGGATGACAGGCTGAGCCTGACATCCACATAGAGCAGAGCTGCTTACCGTTGCGGCTTCCCCGGCGGTGACGTCATCCGGACTGGTTTACGGCCAGCTGTCGCGAGAGTACAGCTGGCCTAGATTACCCAGTACCCGGCAGTCACTGCAGTTATCGCGAGATTCTGCACGTGACCGCCAGGGACAGGGTAATGGCGGCATCCAGGAGGACCACCGGGGAAGGCGATCTTCTGCCAGGTAAGTGCGGACTCTGCTGAGTCCTGACACCTGACAGACCCGACCGACACTGACAATGACAGTTTCGGGAAATTCCTGTGTCACGTACTTCGTTCTGTGACACAGGAACTCCCCATAGACTTACAGGAAAATTCAGATTCCGGTATCCGATATGACAAAAATATCGGAACTCAGAATCGGAATTCCGATACAGCAACTATCGGCCGATACCCGAAATTTTCAGTATCGGAATGCTCAACACTATTAAGCAGGCATATTTGTTATCACACACTCACCCCTAGTGGACCACGTGCAGGGACTCCTTAAAGCACGCTTCACGTGTGCTTCCTCCGAAGGGGTATGCTTGGAAATTCGGAGACATGTTGTCAGAAGTTTATAGACTAAAAGAACAGTTTACAGTTTACTCAAAAAATAACCTATAAAGCGAAAAAATCAGACGAACTTAACATTTGAAAGTGGTCTTTTAATTTTTGACAGAGCTGTATATATATATATATATATATATATATATATTATATAGCTTTTTCACAATAAAAGGAGGGGGGCCCAGACACATTTCTTGCACAGGGGCCCCAAGCTGTCAGTGTCCACCACTGGATGGACACGTACAGCAGATGTCATGAAGGGGTTAAAAAGTAATACATTTTGATTATGGCTCTTCATATGTGACAGGGAATTTATTTGCCTGCAAATTGGTGGGGTCAAAGTCTCAGGACCAATCCCACAATAGCCCCTCAAACAGCTGTAAAAGTCAGCCAGGGCATTAGTCGTGGCTGAGCATTTGGGCATAGTATACCTTGGTCTCCCTCCACATGAAATAGGTGCTTCTTATTCTGTATTCTACAATCAGTACTCACTGTGCTATCAATGTCCTCTTTGCTGTTCTGGCATGAAGCAGCTTCTGAATCCAAAAGAATAGAGACACAGTCCAGGGTAACTATTAACTGAACAATTTTATTCACTTCATACTCAGCACATCCAAGTAGTTTCCAGCATACCCATCACAGTAGATACAGAGCATCACTTCACTGTTTCCTTCGTCACTAAGTATTTCCATGGGACTGAGTGTCTCAGACAGCCCCTCAGTGTCCTCCCTGTACAGCGTCACAACTGTGTAGCGCTCTCCCATCCGTTTCGCCCCGGACATCAGGGATTCATCCCACAAAGCTATCCGCCATATTCTGTGCGACCCGCCCGTACACTTTTACGGTGACCTCTTGCCTTTCTCTGCTTCCTCTCTCTACTGACGAATCTGCTGTACTTTGCTCTTCTCTGTGTACTCTGGATGGCTGGGCACCTGCTTGAACGTTACGGGGTAATTGGGCAGCTCAAGCGTGAAGCCCACCCGAGCACTAAGGGGTATACCCCCTGACTGACTATATCCAGGAAATTCTCCTGCCTTACTCCCCAACTAACCCCTCCTACAGTTAACTATGTGTAGGGTGGCTAGACTAAAAGACTCAGTGCACACATCTAGTTGCCAACTATTTCTTTCCCTATAATACACACTGTGCAGCAGAAAGATACATAACATACTCATACATATATATGATATATATGCAGCAGCATACATACAGTAACAGACCAAAAGTTTGGACACACCTTTTCATTCAACGATTTTTCTGTATTTTCATGACTGTGAAAATTGTAGAATCACACTGAAGGCATCAAAA
>JARQOD010010353.1:0-27705 GCA_033576555.1 Oophaga sylvatica | reverse complement strand
GATGGGGAGGCCAAGTAATAGAGCGTTGCAGTAGTCCAGGCGGGAGTGGATCAATGCTACAGTGAGGGTTTTTGTTGTTTCCATGGTGAGAAATGGGCGGATTCTAGAGATGTTCTTTAGGTGTAGGCGGCAAGAGCGGGCAAGAGATTGTATATGGGAGGTGAAGGAGAGATTGGTGTCAAACATAACACCCAGACAGCGAGCCTGCTGCCGGGGTGTTATTATGGTGCCGCCCACTGAGAGGGAAATGTCAGATTTAGGGAGGTTAGTAGACGGCGGGAGCAGAAGAAGTTCAGTTTTGGAAAGGTTAAGTTTCAGATAGAGAGCAGACATGATGTTGGAGACTGCGGACAGACAGTCGGTGGCGTTCTGTAGTACAGCGGGGGTAAGGTCGGGGGATGACGTGTATAATTGTGTGTCATCAGCATAAAGATGGTACTGAAAGCCAAATCTGCTGATGGTCTGTCCAATTGGGGCGGTGTAGAGAGAGAAGAGAAGAGGGCCAAGGACTGAGCCCTGGGGTACACCGACAGTGAGAGGAAGAGGAGATGAAGTGGAGCCAGAGAACGAAACACTGAAGGAGCGGTCAGAAAGATAGGAGGAGAACCAGGAGAGAACAGTGTCCTTAATACCTAGTGACTGGAGCCTAGACAGTAGGAGACGGTGGTCAACCGTGTCGAAAGCTGCAGAAAGGTCGAGTAGAATGAGCAGAGAGTGGTCGCCGTTATGTTTTGCTGTCAGAAGGTCATTGGTCACTTTGATGAGTGCAGTTTCAGTCGAATGTAGGGGTCAGAAGCCGGACTGTGAAGGGTCTAGGAGGGAGTGAGTGGAGAGGTAATGGGTGAGGCGGGAGTAGACTAGGCGCTCCAAAAGTTTAGAGATGAAGGGGAGATTGGAGACCGGTCTGTAGTTGTTTGTGCAGGAAGGGTCAAGAGCGGGTTTCTTTAATAGTGGAGTAATGATGGAGTGTTTGAAGGAGGATGGGAAAATGCCAGAGGAGAGTGAGAGATTGAAGATTGTAGTTAGGTGAGTTGTGACAACAGGAGAGAGAGACTGGAGGAGATGTGAGGGGATGGGGTCGGTAGTGCATGTAGTCGGACGAGAGGAAGAGAGGAGTCTGGAGACTTCTTCTTCTGTGATGGGATCAAATGTGGAAATTGAGCCAGGGGAAATGCAGGGAGGGATGGGAGTCACAGCACTTGGTGGTTGAGAGCAGATTTCCTGACGGATAGTATCTATTTTTTCTATAAAGTGGGAGGCCAGGTCGTTAGCACAAATGTCAGTGATAGGGGCTTGTGCTTTTGGCCTGAGGAGGGAGTGAAAAGTGTCAAAAAGTTTCTTGGGGTTGTTGGCTAGTGAGGAGATCAGGGTGGTGAAGTAGGTCTGTTTAGCGAGGTGAAGGGCTGCATTATAAGTTCTTAACATGAATTTAAAGTGGATGAAGTCTTCTGGTGTGTGGGTTTTTCTCCATAGGCGTTCAGCACTCCTAGAGCATCGCTGGAGAAGGTGAGTTTGCGATGTGAGCCAGGGCTGTTTTACTGTGTGTTTGGAAGTTCTGGGGGTGAGCGGTGCTACTTGGTCAAGGGTGCTTCTAAGAGTGTCATTGTAGTGATGAACAGCCAGATCAGGACAAGAAAAAGAGGAGATTGGGGACAGCGAAGAGTGTAGGGAGTCTGAAAGTGTCTGAGGGTTAATGGCTTGTAGATTTCTGAATGTGTGGTAGGTAGGAGTTCGCTGGGGTGGTGGAGGATTTGTGAGGATGAAGGAGAGAATGTTGTGGTCAGAGAGTGGAAGCGGTGAGTTATTTAGGTGGGAGATTGAACAGAGGCGGACAAAGACCAGGTCAAGGGTGTTGCCATCCTTGTGTGTCTCAGAGGTTGAAAGCTGTGAGAGGCCTAGAGAAGTGGTTAGTGATAGAAGCTGAGATGCAGATGTGGAAGTAGGACTGTTAATGGGGATGTTGAAGTCTCCAAGGATAAGGGTTGGTAGTTCTGAGGACATGGAGTGAGGCAGCCAGGCTGAGAAGTGGTCAAGGAACTGGGTGGATGAGCCTGGGGGCCGATATATGACCGCTACTCTGAGGGAGAGGGGATGGAAGAGCCTGATGGTGTGGACCTCAAAAGAAGGGAATGAGAGTGATGGAATTGGGGGGATGACCTGGAAAGTGCATTGTGGGGACAGGAGTATGCCAACTCCACCACCATGTCTGTTTGTGGGTCTCGGGGAATGGGAGAACTGTAAGCCACCATAGGAAATGGCAGCAGGGGAGACCGTGTCAGAATCCTGAATCCAGGTTTCAGTGAGGGCCAACAGATGAAGAGAGTTGTTCAGAAAGTAGTTGTGCAGGAAAGATAGTTTGTTGCATGCAGACCGTGGATTCCAGAGGGCACAATTGAAAGAAGGAGATGAGGGAGTGCAAGTAATATTAACAAGATTATTATGGTTTCGACATGAGGTAGGGTAGGGATTGAGGTTGGGGGATGGACCAGGGTTGGGGGAGATGTCCCCTGAAATCAGTAGGAGTAGGAAGATAAAGAGCAGGTAGTTGTTGGAGTTGTAAGTAGTTTTTTTCTGTGATATGTTTGGGCAAGATGGGCTGAGGTTTCTCAGGAAGGTGAGGAGTGCATGGGAACTGTACATGGGAGAGGGAAGTATGGAGGGGCTGATGTATATGAGTCGTGATGGAGGGGGGATGGGGCAGTGAATGTGGATGGCAAGGGAACACAGGAGGATAGAGATAAAGAACATAATTTAAAAGAAAGCAAAGTGTGGGCTACCTGATTCCTGCCCTGATTAACTGCCATGGATAACTGCCGTTTACTCGATGCTTGTCTTTCGTGATGCTTTGCTTTCTGTGATGCGTGCGCCCCCTTACTGCGTGCGCCCCTTAGACTACTCCTAAATATATAGCCCACACTACAGGGTCAGGAAAGTGGGATTGTGGGAGCTGTTTTGGGATAATTTTCCAGATGGGGCCAGCACACCAGGGGGTGGTTAGATCATCAAAGGCAACCTGGCAACATCTATATGCTTTACCACCTTCCACCTGATAGGATCCAGAGAGGACCCAGTCACCGGGATATAAAGCAGTAAGTATTTTAAACACAGTGAATAAATGAATTATTCCAAAGCATTATTAACAGGCACATTAAACTATGTTGCAAGATGGTAAAGCAGTGCTTGGCAGCAAGCAGAAGTATGGAGTGCAGACCATTAATATATAGTGCAGCATACAACACAGATAGCAGAGGTGGGGATTCTATTCAGCTGTTTGCTTCCACTGAATGCAGTTCATACCATTAATATATAGTGCAGCATACAACAAGATAGCAGAGGTGGGGATTCTATTCAGCTGTTTGCTTCCACTGAATGCAGTTCATACCATTAATATATAGTGCAGCATACAACACAGATAGCAGAGGTGGGGATTCTATTCAGCTGTTTGCTTCCACTGAATGCAGTTCATACCTGTGTGAAGAGAGAAATATAATAACAACATCACATCTCTCCTCTTCTCACCAAACAAAACAACATTAGAACTGGATAACGGTCCAAAAGTTCACATTAATACGAAGGTTTTTTTTTTTTTTTTTTTCTTTTTACTGCAGAACATAGTCCAAGAGGTGGGCTGGCGGTCTACGATTTGCCCTCGCTGGATAGCGGTGAGACATCACAGTCCCAGATGAACTTTCTGAGTCCCCTGAGGTATCCTCCCATGGAACTGCTGAGCTCTGGGGATCCGGCAGGACGTCATCGCTATCTGCCTCGTCTGTTTCTGGGACATAGCCGCAAAGTTTTTTAAAATGGGACACGTTCCTTGTGACCTGGCGACCGTGATCTTGAGCAGTAACCATGGTGCCTTTGACTTGTGTGACCTGAAAGGGTTCAGGAAAGTATTGTGATGCAAACTTGTCACTAGGTCTTAGCCTTTTTACCAGACCCAATCTCCCACCAATACTTCCGGTGGCTTGCAACGATGACTGCTCTTATCTGCATACCTCTTCATCTTCTGTTTGGATATGGCATCCTTAGTAGCAATTGGGGTTTGAACAGGGCTCAGCGGAACGCTCGGGAGTTTGACACGCATAGGCCTGTTGAACAGCGCAGTCGCAGGTGGTATCCCAGTAGTAGAATCGGGTGTAGCTCTGTACTGTCTAAGAAATCTGTGTAACTCTTGCTGTAAATCCTTGTGCTCCATGGTAGCGATCCTCAAAGTTTTGTTGTTTGATTGCATGAACCGTTCCACTTCACCATTGGCCTGAGGCCAGTAAGGAGTTATTTTCCTGTGAGTGAAACCAAGATAGGTTGCGAATGATCGAAAGTCTGTGCTATTAAAAGGTGGTCCATTGTCGGACTTCACTGTTTCCGGTATGCCATATGCCGAGAAGATCTTGTCTAATTTTGGTATAACAGCCCTGGCAGAGGTTGTCGAAACATGTTCAATGACTGGGAACCTCGAATAGTCATCCATGACAACCAGCAGATAGGAGTGATCCGGTAAAACACAGAAGTCAACACTAACAGCAGACCACGGGCCCTCTGGCAGGGGTGTCATTTGTAATGGTGCGCGTCTATGGTCAATTGTAGTTGCTTGGCAAGGTATGCAAGTTTCAATGAGTGCCTCTACTTTTTTGTCTAGTCCTGGAAACCAGACTTTCTCTCTCAGTAATTGCTTTGTTTTCACCACCCCTTGATGAGCCTCGTGGGCCAGATCCAGTACTCTGCTTTGAAGTTTCTGGGTTATCACCAGCCGATTGTTACGCAACAGTAGATTTGAATCAGACACGGAGAGATCATGTCGTGCATTAAAGAAGGCTGTCAAGTAGGTTGTTTGATCCGGTGTTTGGAGGCGGGCTTCAGCAAGAAAATTGCTCCAATTTTTAGATCGAACAGTCTCTATAACTAACTGAAGTTGGTGATCGGAATCCACCGTTTGTTGTATTTCCTCCATAGTCATAGCTTTTGGCACAGAATGTGCAACAATAAAATTGATATGTTCCTCTGCAAGGATAGTTGCTGGGATGTCGTCCTTGGTAGTTTGTGGTGTTGGGTGTCTCGAAAAGTAGTCTGCCGGATTACCAGCTCCTGCCTCGTATCTCAACCGAAACTGGTAGTTCTGTAGGCGGAGCAACCAGCGTTCAAGTCGTGGGGGAGGCTTTGAAGAATGTTTGTTGAAAAGCGGAATGAGCGGTTTGTGGTCACTTATCACTGTGAATTTATGTCCCATAAGGTACAGATGAAAATGAAGGCATCCCCACACAACCGCAAGAGCTTCCCTTTCAGTTTGTGAATAGCGTTGTTCTGTCTCTGTTAAGGCTTTGCTTGCATAGGAAATGGTAGAAACTTTGCCTTCTTTGGACACTTGTGTGAGAATTGCACCCAGGCCCACCGGACTAGCGTCCACGATCAGCTCTGTGGACTTTAGAGGGTCAAAATAGGCCATGACGGTGTCGCCAGTCAGACCGGACTTCATGGAGTCGAATGCTGCTTGGTGTTCAGTAGTCCATGTCCAAGGAGTGTCTTTTTTCATGAGTAGTCGCAGGGGTTCGGAGACCGTGGCCAGATCAGGCATAAATCACCCACAGTACGTGACTAGTCCTAGAAAACTGCGAACCTCTGACACATTTTGAGGTTGGCTAGCTGACTTTATGGCAGAAACTTTCTGAGGATCTGCTGAAACTCCTTGCTCCGAAAAGATATATCCAAAGAAGCTTAATGACTTTTGGTTAAACTCACATTTTGACGGATTGACAGTTAGATTGCAGGCTTGCAGTCTCTGAAACACTTGCTCTAAGCGACTGTCATGCTCCTCTTGGGTTGTGCCATATATAAGAATGTCATCACTGACGTTTAGAACTCCTGCTATTCCAGATAGAACCTGACTGATAACATTCTGAAATATTTCTGCCGCAGATGAGATACCAAAGTTCAACCTCTTGAATCGTCGTAAGCCCACATGGGTACTAAAAGTTGTAATGTACCTGGAATCTGGATGCAACTCAAGTTGATGATAACCTGATTTTAAATCAATTTTAGAAAATACTTTTGCACCATTCAGGTCTGTGATAATGTCATCAATAGTGGGCGTGATGTGCCTTTCTCTTTGAATAGCCAAATTGGCATGCCGCATATCCACACATAGCCGGATTTTACCAGGCTGCTTTGGTTTTGGTGCAACAACAATGGGCGATACCCAAGGAGTCGGGCCTTCAACTCGTTCAACAACATCAGACGCTTCCAGATCTTGCAGTTCTTGCTCCACAAGTTTGCGGACATGAAATGGGATGCGCCTGTGAGGTTGAACAGACGGCTGTATTGACTGGTCAATATGCAATTTTATCTGAACGTCTTTTAGCTTGACCTTTAAAGAGATTGGGGTATCTCTGCATGATGTGTTGGGCCGAAGGACCTGTGATGCTATTGACCAGGTTGACCAGACCCAGAGATATAGCACTCCTGCAGCTGAGAAGGGTGTCTGCGGAGCACTCTACTACATATACAGTGTCGGTAATGGACTTCCCGTCAGCTGCAAGTTCTGACTGAAATTTGCCACACAGGGGTAGTGCAGATGCTGAACCATAGGGAAAAATCTTTAGGCTAGTGCTTTGTAGAGCAGGTCTGTTCGGGAGTCGGCTATAGACTGCACGGCTGATGACGTTTACTGATGCCCCCGTGTCTACTAGGGCTTCCACCGGACTACCATTTATCAGGATAAGTCGCCTTGGACTGGTAAGTGCGTGCAGTGTTTGAGATCCCTCTGCAGTCACTGAGAATAGATAAGTACTGTGAGGCTCGTCAGTAAGCTGCAGCGTTTGGATTTTCTGTGACCTGGGTTGTACTGTGGGATGAGGGGATTGTGGTTTGGATCTACACACTTTTGCAAAATGGTTTTGTTTTCCACAATTATGGCAGGTCCCCCCTTTTGCTGGGCAGACATTCTGGTGAGGATACGACCCTCCGCAGTTGTAGCAAGTTGCCCCTGCATACGAGGCACAGGCGGTCTCTGTGTCAGCTTTGCTATACACGATGGTGCTTCCGCCTCGCACTCAATGTTCTCTATGAGTTTAGCTTGTTTATCGGCGGTATCATTTACACGTGCTGTTTCAAGCAGTTTTGCTAAAGTCATGGTGGGATCTCTGAGTGCTTGTCTCCGTAACTTAGAGGAGATGCAGCCTTGTAAATTCTGTATTTGGATCTCTTTGTCGACATCTGCAAATTCACAGTAAGCTGCAAGGTGCCGTAGTCGGACATGATATTCATCAATGCTTTCTGTTGCTGACTGCTTTAATTGTCTAAACTTGAAGATTTCAAATGCTGAATTTCTGTGTGGGGAGAAATATTTGCTTAATGCTGCCTTACTGAGCTCATAGTCTTTGTCTTCTCCTGTATTAGGCAGAGTAGTGAAGATATCATAGACTTGTTCCCCTGCATAATGTAATAGCATGGCTTTCTTCCTGGTATCATCTGATATGTTCATGGCTTGTAGGAATATATCAAAACGCTTCAGCCATTTCTCCCAACATGCTGCTAGGTTAGCTGGGGACTGATGCACATCAAAAGCAGGGAAGGCAGGTAAACAGGCCATTGTTGTAGAGCTGAAATACCTTTAGCTGATGATGAACGCTTCCTCGTCGCCAGTTGTAGTGTTGTTGTGCAGATGAAAGGAACTCCAGAAGGCCACACAGAGATGCTGGATGGTAGGTTTAAACAGCCATACTTTATTTTCCATTCCTGTCCCTCGATCCCTTGCCCAGGACTTCCTGCTCCTGCCTTGTCTCCTCCTCCCCATTACATCATCGTTACTAGGCAGAAACTGAAACCAGGATAACAGCAAACCAATTACAGATATAGTAACAACATCACATCTCTCAGGGTGCATTTCACCTCTGACACCTGGACGAGCAAACATGGGCAGGGGCGTTACATCTCGCATACTGGGCACTGGGTGACTCTGGTGGCTGTGGGGGCAGGTGGTCAAGGGGCTGTTCCAAAAGTCTTTCAATCCCCAAGGCTTGTGGGACAAACCTCTGTATCTAACAGCTCTTCCACTACTTCTGCTTACTCTTCCTCCTCTAAGGCCTCCACCTGTGTTCTCAACATCTCCCTTAATCAGACAAGTGTCCCAACAGTGAAAATAGAATCTCCCCCACCTCTGTACTGCACAGCACTGGCTCACCGCAATCAGGTAGTGTTTAATTTAATATGAAAAAAAGAAGATGATCCAACTTCCAAGCTTGCAAAAATTTATTGGATTAAAATATATTAATAGATTCAAGAGTGTAGACACAGCTACGCATTTCGAACATCCATTGCGTTCTTTAACAAAGCTATACATGTGCTGAATACAGAGTAATTTATACAACCATTGACCAATAGGAACTCAGATGGTCAATCACCAGATAAAATGTCATAATTAAATAACTAACCACCACAGAGGCTTTTTACAGAGTACACCAACAGAGGCTGTTTTGCAGAGTACCCCCAATAAGTATGTTTTGCAGAGATCCCCCACAAAGGCTATTTTCAGAGTACCTCCAACAGAGGCTGTTTTGCAGAGAACCTCCAAAAAGGCTTTTTTGTAGAGTACCCTTTCAGAGGCTGTTTTCAGAGTACCACAACAGAGTCAAAGTTGCAGAGTACCATCCCACAAAAAATAAGATGAAAAAAAAATACATAAAAACAGTGTTGGCTACTTCCTCCGCTTCTTCCATGTACACTGCCACGTCCACCACTACCACCTCCTCATCCTCCTCCTTCACTTGGACCTCCACCTCCTGATTCAAGATTATAATTTTTTTACTCTATATTATTTTAAGTCTTGTTCTTATCCACATTTGTTAGCAGGGCAATGGACCTGCTCTTACACCTATTTTACTTCCTTTTGCAGTCCCATAGCCTTTACTATGACAATTTTACAGCATCAAAGTTTGGTTCTACACTGTCTTCTATTGGGTTCAGATTCAAGGTCAAGTTCGGATACCCGAACCGAACTTTGCAGTACAGTACGACAGAACCAGATAAACCCGAACATCCTTGCGTCCGCTCATGGCCAACAGAGAAGCAAGAGACATGTAAGTGCAATGCCCACCCACTGCACTTACAACTCGTTAGCAATTTGAATTATGGATTTGTCTAAACTAGCAAAACAGATTTCTACAAGAAATGTGATGATTTAGTCAACAATAAAGCACGTTTATATGCATGTCCTTAGTTTTGGATATAAAATACTAAAGACAAGTTCTCTTTATTTATTCGGTAAAAGTGATTTAGAAGAAAGATTTAGCAGGAATGTGTTAAATAATAGAATTTTGTTATTTGTATTTAATGATATTTATGCACAATAGGGACCTATAGGAAACCTGTATGAACAGTTGAAGAAAAATGATTCAATCATTAGTTGTGAAAAAGGTCGTTTGCAGTATAAAGAGTGAAATTAGGATCTTCTAAAATGTGTTTTCTGAAATTGTAGATTTAGCTGAAGAGGGAGTAGCAATCTCCCTAGTGAAGCTGGAAATAGTAAACCAATAAATATGTGTAAGCTCTATGAGAATGAGTATTACTTGATGAGAAATGGGTATTCTTAGTGTAAAGTCACACAGGGATTTTTCAACATAAGACAAAATTAATTTAAATAGAAGCAAGATAGATAATATAACAATGTTACTCACTTGGGAGCGATATGAGGTATCACAGAAACCGTTTCTATTTAAAACTCAGCTAGTTTATTTCAGTACTCATCAACCACATTACAGGAAAACTTAAATACAGCCCTTATCCAACACAAAGTGTATCAAAAGACTATACAATATTGCTGGTTTGTCCGTTTGGCTTAGAGTCCAGCTGCTTAGTCATTTTGCAAAGCAACAAAATACATGAGGTCTACACACCACTCTTACATAGAAATATCTGTCAGATAAACAGATCGCGCACTTTATGAAACTTTAACCCCTTTCTGCCATGGGATGTACTATCCCGTCCATGTGACCTGGGCCCGTATGACCATGGACGTGATAGTACATCTCAGCTATCTGACGCGCTCCCGGGAGCAGCGCGGCCGATCGCAGCTGGTTGTCAGCTGATTATCACAGCTAATACAAGAAAAAAAGGTAGCACACTGTAGCGCTATAGCTTGCAAACACGAAATATGAAAAATGAATTGCATCACTGCCTTAGAAATATGAAAAATTGAGAAGTCTTAGCGCATAAGATGGCCAAATTATGTGTACCTGATAGCCACGTTAAGGCTCTTCTCGTAATCAGGTCCTAACTAATGCCAATCTTTTTGATGTGATGAGATGTCTGATTATCACAGCTGGCACCCGGCACTATGTGCCAGGAGCAGTCACGGACCGCTCTCAGCACATTAATCCTTGGCACACCGCGATCAAACATGATCGCGGTGTACCGGGGGCACAGGGAACATTTATCGCACTGTTCCGAGGGACCCTCCTCCCTGCAGGGAGGCGACTTCCTCAGTGCCTGCTGAGAGAAGGCGCTGAGAAAGCCTGCAGCAATGCCTGTCACATCGCCGATCTGACAGAGTATTGTGCACACTGTCAGACCAGCGATCTGACTTTATACAGTGATGTCCCACCCTGGGACAAAGTAAAAAAGTTAAAAAAGTGAAAATCACATGTGTAAAAAAAAATTCCGAAATTAAGAAAAAAAAAATATTCCCCAATAAATTCAATTCTTCATGTAAATAAAAAAAAACAATAAAAGTACACATATTTGGTATCGCCGCGTCCGTAACGACCAGCCCTATAGAACTGTCCCACTAGATAACCCCTTTAGTGAACCCCTTAAAAAAAAACAAAGCAGAAAAACAATGCTTTATCATCATACCGCCGAACAAAAAGTGGAATAACACGTGATTAAAAAGACAGATATAAATAAACATGGCACCGCTGAAAACGGCATCTTGTGCCGCAAAAAACAAGCCGTGATACAGCATCATCAGCGAAAAAATAATTATTTTTGCATCGCTTTTTTCTGCCAGCTGTAAATTTTTTATTTTTTCGCTGATGATGCTGTATCACGGCTTGTTTTCTGCGGGACAAGATGCTGTGATTGACAAGATTTTTTATATAAAATTGTTTTTATTGTGCAAAAGCGCCAAAACATAAAAAAATGACATAAATGAAGTATCGCTGTAATCATACTAACCCGAAGAATAAAACTGCTTTATCAATTTTACCACATGTGGAACGGTATAAACGCTCCCCTCAAAAGAAAATCATGAATTTCTGATTTTTGTTCATTCTAACCTCCCAAAAATCTAAATAAAAAGCGATCAAAAAATGTTACATGCACAAAAATGGTACCAATAAAAACGTCAACTCGTCCCGCAAAAAATTAGACCTTACATGACTCTGTGGTCCAAAATATGCAAAAATTATAGCTCTCAAAATGTGATGATGCAAAAACTATTTTTTGCAATAAAAAGCGTCTTTTAACTTGAAAGATGCCAAACATAAAAAACCACTACAAATAGTAAATCAAACCCCCCTTTATCACCCCCTTAGTTAGGGTAAAATGATAAAATGAAAAAAATGTATATATTTCCATTTTCCCATTAGGGTTAGGGTTGCGGCCAAAGTTAGGGTTAGGGTTGCGGCTAAAGTTAGGGCTAGGGTTAGCATTGGGATTAGGGTTAGGGGTGTGTTAGGGTTAGGTTTGTTGTTAGGGTTATGGTTAGGTTGGGACTAGGGTTAGGGGTGTGTTGGGGTTAGGGTTGGAGTTAGAATTGGGGGGTTTCCACTGTTTAGGCACATCAGGGGCTCTCCAAATCTGATCTCAATTCCAGCCAATTCTGCAATGAAAAAGTCAAACGGTGCTCCTTCCCTTTAGTTGGGGACTAAAAGATCATGTTTGTAGAAAAAAAATTATTTTTTTATTTTCATGCTCAGGCGTTATAAACTTTAGTAAAACACCTGAGGGTTCAAAGTTATCACCACACATATGATAAATTCCTTGAGGGGTCTAGTTTCCAAAATGGTTTCCATTGTTTAGGCACATCAAGGGCTCTCCAAACACGCCATGGCGTCCAGTCAATTCTGCGTTGAAAAAGTCAAACGGCAATCCTTCCCTTCTGAGCTCATCCATGCACTCAAACAGTGGTTTACCCCCACATATGGTGTATCAGCATACTCAGGACAAATTGCACAATAACTTTTGGGGTCTTGTTACCCATGGGAAAATAAAAATTGTGGTGAAAAGATCATTTTTTTGAAAAAAATATTTTTGAATTTTATGGCTCTACGTTATAAACTTGTGTGAAGCACTTGGGGGTTCACCACAGATCTAGATAAGTTCCTAAGGGGGTCTAATTTCCAAAATGGGGTCACTTGTGGGAGGTTTCCACTGTTTAGGCACATCAGGGGCTCTACAAATGCAACATGGCGTCCAATCTCAATTCCAGCCAATTTTGGTTGGAAAAAGTCAAATGGCGCTCCTTCCATTCCGAGCTCTGCCTTGCGCCCAAACTGTGGTTCCCACCACATATGGGGTATCAGCATACTCAGGACAAATTGGACAACAACTTTTGTGGTCCAATTTCTTCTGTTACCCTTGGGAAAATAAAAAATTGGTGACTAAAATATAATTTTTGTGGGTAAAAAATAGGATTTTTTATTTTCATGCCCGGGCATTATAAACTTGTGTGAAGCACTTGGGGTTCAAAGTACTCTCCAAAGATCTCTATAAGTTCCTCAGGGGTCTAGTTTCCAAAAAGGGATAACTTGTGAGGGGTTTCCACTGTTTAGGCACATCTGGGGCATAGCAAATGGAACATGACACCCATCAACGTCTGCATTCCAAAACGTTATTACTTCCTTTCCAAGCCCTGCCGTGCGCCCAAACAGTTTCCCCCCCCCACATATGGGGTATCAGCGTACTCAGGACAAATTGGACAACAACGTTTGGGGTCCAATTTCCTTGGAAAAAATAAAAAATTTGGAACTAAAAAAATAATTTTTTTGGGAAAATTGTTTTTTTTTTTCACACCCAGGCATTATAAATTTTTGTGAAACACTTGTAGCCACTTTTTACTTTGATTACTGCTTTGAACGCAGAAAAGGTGAACGGATGGACTCTACATGCCTGGTTCCCACCGTGAAGCATGGAGGAGGTGGTGTGTTGGTATGGGGGTGCTTTGCTGGTGACACTGTTGGGAATTTATTCAAAATTGAAGCGGTGAGCGGTCCAGCTCACCCCAAACCATCTTGATTGGGTTCAGGTCTGGTGACTGTGGAGGCCTGGTCATCTGGCGTAGCACCCCAATACTCTCCTTCTTGGTCAAATAGCCCTTACACAGCCTGGAGGTGTGTTTGGGGTCATTGTCCTGTTGAAAAATAAATGATGGTCCAACTAAACGCAAACCGGATGGAATAGCATGCTGCTGCAAGATGCTGTGGTAGCCATGCTGGCTCACTGTGCCTTCAATTTTGAATAAATTCCCAACAGTGTCACCAGCAAAGCACCCCCACACCATCACACCTCCTCCTCCATGCTTCACGGTGGAACCAGGCATGTAGAATCCATCCGTTCACCTTTTCTGCGTGCAAAGCAGTAATCAAAGCAAAAGGTGGCTACTTTGAAGAACCTAGAATATAAGACATATTTTCAGTTGTTTCACACTTTTTTGTAAAGTGTAATGTATAATTCCACATGTGTTAATTCATAGTTTTGATGCCTTCAGTGTGATTCTACAATTTTCATAGCCATGAAAATACAAAAAAATCTTTGAATGAGAAGGTGTGTCCAAACTTTTGGTCTGTACTGTATGTCGAAGAAATTTTACCACTAGCGTGAAGAACAATATGTCACGAGAAAACAGTCTCAGAATCGCGAAGATCCGTTGAAGCGTTCCAGAGTTATAACCTGATAAAGAGGCAGTGGTCAGAATTGTAAAAATTGGCCCGGTCATTAACGTGCAAACCACCTTTGTGGGTAAAGGGGTTAAAAAATCCTTTTCAACTTTGGAAAAATGTTCTGACTTGCAAAGTTTTCTACTCAGATAGAGAACAAAATAGTTCTGATAAGTGGGGTTCTGTGGTTGTGTTGGATACTGGACTATATGAACAAGAATTTATGGGGATGCTTGGTGATCCAAGTGTATATATACTGTATGTTTAAAATCTGATCCCAGAGATTCTGTTTGTTGTAGATTGCCAGCATTGCTGAAGGAGAGGGTTTATCTAGGGGTTATTACTAGGAAACAGGCAGATTTCTTTCATACTGAAAATATTCAAATACCTCTGTTCCATGCTTTGCCCAAGATGCACAAATCTATTTTTCCTCCACCATTACGTCCCATCGTTTCAGGGATTAATTCCCTTTTGAAGCATCTTGGTGAATGGGTGGATGAGAAGTTAAAGCATATATTTTACCATTCACCAAGTTATATGAGGAATAGTAAGCATGTCTTGAATTTTGTTAAAGATGTGGATTGGTCCCCTGAGTATACATGGTTAACTTGCGACATTGCCTCGCTGTATTCTTCGATTCCACATAGTTTAGCACTATCAATTGGAAAGATACTCGGTTTACACGTCCGAACTACTTGAGTAGTCTGTAGTGGAATTTTTGTTGAAAAACAATTATTTTATGTTTATGAAAAATTTTATTTTACAAACTCAGGGTTGTGCAATGAGGGCTAAATTTAGTCCCTCATTGGCAATTATTTTTATTAACTAGTTTGAGGATCAATACATCTATAATGATCTTAATCCTTTCTTGGAGGATATTTATGTATATTTCCGCTACATAAATGATGTCTGGAGGGGTGATCCCTGTAAAATCGTTTTTTTGTTGTTGACTATCTCAACAATAACCCCTGCAATATGTCATTCACCTTTTTCAGCAATCCATTAACCCTTTTGTTCCTGGATCTTAGTCTAACAGGTGATCCAGATAAAAAAAAAGTGTTACCTGCAGTTTATTCAGAAAGCCTTGTAATTCTCTGCTGTATGCCACTAGTAATCATCCCAGGCATATTATTGGTAACATCCTAACTGGGGAGTACAAAAAGGGCAAAGCGTTGCTGTTCATCAGAGGAACTTTATGGCATGGAATGTAAGAAAATTGGAAAAAGGTTTTTTAACAGGGGTTATAATAACTCCACCCTGATTTCAGCAAAGAAAAAAGCTTATCAGAAAAGCAAAGAGGAATTCCTCATACAAAGCAATAGATCTAGTGTAGAGTCCTCTATTTCATAGAATCATAGAATGGTAGAGTTGGAAGGGACCTCCTGGGCCTTCTGGTCCAACCCCCTGCTCAAAGCAGGATTCTCTAAATCATCCCAGACAGATGTCTATCCAGCCTCTGTTTGAAGACTTCCATTGAAGGAGAACTCACCACCTCTTGTGGCAGCCTGTTCCACTCATTGATCACCCTAACTGTCAAAAAGTTTTTTCTAATATCTAATCTGTGTCTCCTCCCATTCAGTTTCATCCCATTGCTTCTAGTCTTTCCTTGTGCAAATGAGAATAAAGATGATCCTTCTACAATGTGACAGCCCTTGAGATATTTGTAGACAGCTATTAAGTCTCCTCTCAGTCTTCTTTTTTGCAAGCTAAACATTCCCAAATCCTGCAACCGTTCCTCATAGGACATGGTTTGCAGACCGGTCACCATTCTGGTGGCTCTTCTCTGAACTTGCTCCAGTTTGTTGATGTCTTTTTTAAAATGTGGTGCCCAAAACTGGACACAGTATTCCAGATGAGGTCTGACCAAAGAGGAGTAGAGGGCAATAATGACCTCACGTGATCTAGACTGTATGCTTCTGTTGATACATCCTAGAATTGCATTTGCCTTTTTTGCTGCTGCATCACACTGTTGACTCATGTTAAGTCTGTGATCAATTAGTATACCCAAGTCTTTTTCACATGTGCTGTTACTTAGCCCTATTCCTCCCATTTTGTATATGCTTTTTTCATTTTTATTGCCCAGATGTAGTACTTTGCATTTTTCCCTGTTAAAATCCATTCTGTTAGTTGCTGCCACTGCTCCAGTTTATGTATATCTTTTTGAATCCTCTCTATCTCTTCTCTAGTATTAGCTACCCCTCCTAGCTTTGTGTCATCAGCAAATTTGATCAGTTTACCCTCAATTCCTTCATATAAATCATTGATAAAGATGTTGAACAATACAGGGCCCAAAACAGAGCCTTGTGGTACCCCACTTGAGACATTCTTCCAACTGGATGTGCAGCCATTTACAACCACTCTTTGGGTCAGATCACTAAGCCAGTTATGAATCCACCTAACAGTTGCCTTGTCCATTCCATACTTAGTCATTTTTTCAATAAGGATTGTGTGAGATACTTTGTCAAATGCTTTGCTGAAGTCAAGATATACTATATCTACAGCATTTCCCTGATCCACCCAGTCAGTGATTCTGTCATAGAAGGAAATTAAGTTAGTCTGACATGACTTATTAGTTACAAACCCATGCTGACTCTGTTTAATCACTTCATTCTTATCCAGGTACTTGCATACATGTTCTTTAATAATTTGTTCAAAGATCTTTCCTGGTATAGAAGTCAGACTCACCGGCCTGTAGTTCCCTGGGTCCACCTTCTTCCCCTTTTTGAAGATAGGAACAACATTTGCTCTTCTCCAGTCTTCTGGGACTTCTCCTGTTCTCCAAGAATTTTCAAAGATTATGGACAGTGGTTCAAGAATTTCTTCTGCTATCTCCTTCAGTACCCTGGGGTGTAATTCATCTGGACCTGGAGACTTGAATTCATTTATGTTAGCTAAGTGTTTCCTCACTGTCTTTCTGTTTATAGATATCCTGGATTCTTCTATTCGTTTAATAGGACAGTGAAGATCAGTTGATGTTACATTTCCTTTCTGAGAGAAAACAGATGCAAAATAGGAATTTAAAAGTTCAGCCTTCTCAACATCCTGACTTACCATTTCATCATTTTCATCCTGTAAAAATCCTATAGCATCTTTGACTTTTCTTTTACTTTTGACGTATCCCCAAAATCCTTTTTTGTTGCTTTTGACGTCACTTGCAAGCCTTAATTCATTGTCAGCTTTAGATAATCTGATTTGTGCCCTGCAGGTACTGCAGACGGCATTATATTCTTCTTTAGATATGCCTCCCTCTTTCCATTTGATAAACATTTCTTTCTTCCTTTTTAGCATGTGTCTAAGTTCTATGTTCATCCATCCTGGTTTCCTTAAATGCTTCCCATTCTTCCCTCTTTTCGGAATTGTTAACGATTGTGCTTTGAGAATCTCATTTTTCAAGATTTTCCATCCTTCCTGGACATTTTTGTCCTTAAGGATATCCAGCCATTGGATCCCTCCAATTCTCTTTCTGAGTTCCTTAAAATCTGCCTTTCTGAAATCTAACCTTGACGTCTGAGTCTTCACAGGTCTTCCTCCTCTTGTTATCCAAAATTCTAAAATAGCATGGTCACTACCTCCTAGAGTCCCAGCCATTCTTACCTCCTCCACCATTTCCTCCCTGTTTATGAGGATTAGATCCAAGGTAGCAGATCCCCTTGTTTTCTCCATTACCTTTTGGAAGATAAAGTTGTCAGCAAGAGAGGATAAGAATTTCCTGGACCTGTTAGTTTTGCCTGAGAGAGATTCCCAACAAATGTCTGGATAGTTGAAATCTCCCATGACCACTATGTCATATTTTTTGGAGAACTTGGCCATTTGATGCATAAAGAGTTCATCCATATCTTCAGCTTGCACAGGCGGCCTGTAGTAAATGCCTACAATGGTGTCCTTTCCATTGTTCTGTCCTTGTATTCTTACCCAAACAGTTTCCACAGAACTCCCAGTCTCTGAAGCGTCAATCTCAGTGCAGATATACGCTTTTCTAACATACAATGCAACACCTCCTCCTCGTTTATCAAGTATGTTTCTTGCAAATAAGTTGTATCCTTCTAGCCTTGTATTCCAATCATGTGTATCGTCCCACCAAGTCTCAGTGATTCCAATGACATCATATTTCTTCTCCTGCGTTAGTAGCTCCAGTTCTCCTTGTTTGTTGCCCATGCTTTGTGCATTCGTATAGAAACACTTTAGTTTGTGATTGGTTTCTCTTCCTTCAATATTTTTATTATGTAAATTTTTTTGTCTTTGTTCTTCCCCTTCACTTCTAATAGCAGAAATCTCAATAGTATTTGTCAAGTGTATGGCTTTTGCTGGCGTTTTGCTTCCCTTCCCACATTGTTCTAGTTTAAAGCTCTCCTGATGAGTGTAGCAAGGCGACTTCCAAATACATGTTTTCCAGTCTTCGTAAGGTGCACCCCATCTCTAGCAAGTAGTCCATCGTATAGGTAATTCACTCCGTGATCCAGAAATCCAAATCCTTGCTGACGGCACCATCGACGTAGCCAGTTGTTCACCTGCAGAATCTTATTCCACCTCCTTGTTCCATGGCCATCCACTGGGAGGATGGAAGAGAAGACCACCTGCGCTCCCAGTTCTTTCACTTTCTTACCTAAGTTTTCAAAGTCACTGCAGATGGTTTCCAGGTCGTTTCTAGCGGTGTCATTTGTCCCCACATGTATTAGCAGGAATGGGTAGTCATCTTTAGGTCTGAAGAGTCCTATATCCTGTCAGACACATCTTTAATTTTTGCACCTGGAAGACAGCACATTTCTCTTGAGGTTATATCCGGTCTGCAGATAGCGGCCTCTGTTCCTCTCAACAGGGAATCGCCCATGACAAAAACTCTCCGTTTCTTCTTCACAACAGTTTTCTTTCTCCATTCAGGAGGACTCTGAGGGCGTACAAGGTTGTTTGTGGACAAAGTCTTATCCTGATGTATTTCTTCATCGTTCTCCTGTGTAAGAGCCTGGTATTGGTTCCTGAGCAGAATTGGTGCTGACTGCCTCCTGATCCTCCTGCTTCTCTGGGTCACATGCTTCCATTCCTCTGTTTCTTCAGTTGCACTTCGAATTTCTTCTCTTTCTGTACCATAAAGAGATAATTCTGCTCTGTCTAAGAACTCTTCACCTTCCTTAATGGTCTTCAATGTAGATAACCTCTCTTCCAGATTTTGCAACTTTTCCTCCAACAGGGGCACAAGCTTGCATTTCTGGCATGTGAAGTTTGGCTTTTCCACTGGTAAGTCTATGAACATGTAGCAAGAAATGCAGCTCACCACATGGCTCCTAGCCTCTTCCATGTTCTTATTGTTCAAGAGATAATCAAGCGGTGAAATATAAGCCAAAACGGTTTACTGATGTCCTCCTTTCAGCTGCAACAGCCAAAATCCAGTGTTCCTTGAGCTCGCGGAGACTCTTCACTTATCCCAGAAGGCACTGGGAATATGCAAATTATCTCCTCGGGACTCCTCCCCTGGTTTCTCTATTTCCCTCTAGTCCTCTATTTCCCAGATTGTTTTTTCTATTTTATAAAAATCAATACCGTCAAATCATTTCCATCATAAAAAAGTATTTACCAATTTTAAATACTGACCCTGTGGTGAAAAAAATATTGGAAAATAGAGTAAGATTTGTTTCAAAAAGGGTCTGAATATCAGGAATGTATTGTCTCCAAGTGATACAATAAAGATGTATATCTTTGTACCGTGTTAGCCAGTAGATAGAAAAATATTTAGAGTTGAGACTCCTCAGTGGTTGATACCTTTTAATGGCTAACTGAAAAGATGGTAACAAATTGCAAGCTTTCGAGACTACTCAGGTCTCTTCATCAGGCAAAGACTAATACAACATACGAAGAATCACATATTTATACACAAAACAGCACAGAAAAAATGCAATAGGTAAGACAAGTGACGTGAAGCAGAATAGTCATTATGGCAGAGGGATGAGCATAAATATTGGAACAGTTCATAGATAAGGAGTGTGAAAGTTTTATTACCCTCTGATTGGGGTCTGGTAATGTTTTGTGATGTTTTCACAGGGTATTAGGAGTAAATTCCTTAATTGATGTAATAGGCCATAAATCCATGTGATAGGTTCATTCCAGCATTAAGAGTGTCAAAGGTCACCATCAATTTGTATTCCCAAATTCTTCTTTGTCTCAGAGATGTGAAACTGCTTCTCAGTACAAGTATTTTCATATCTGACATGCTATGATCAGGGGAGCAAAAATGTTTTGCCACAGGTAGATCCATTCTTTTTTGTCTTATTGTGTGGCGATGAGAATTCATCCTTGTTCTCAGTTTTTGCCCGGTCTCCCCCACATACAGACCCCAGTTGGACATTTAGTACATATAATTAGGTACACCACATTAGATGTGATGCAGCTGAAAGTACCTGGTATCTTGTAGTCCCGATGGGAGTTGGGGATCTTTATCTTGTCCGTGGTCATTATAAATGGACAAGTTTTGCATTTCTTCTTGTTGCAAGGAGAGGTTCCTGCAGCTGTTGGGGAGGACAGGGAACTTCTGACAATGATGCTTCTTAGATTTGGGGGCTGCCTAAAACATAGTAGTGGGGGATCTGGAAATATGGATTGTAATCGGGCATCTTTCTCTAGAAAAGGTTGTAGTTTCCGTGCAGCTCCCCTCCAGAGTACCTCCAGATTTGGATTGTAGGTGACCAGTAGAGGCACCCGGTTATTTTCTTCTTTAGCTTTATAATGTAGCAGGTAGGGTTGAGCATTCCGATACTGCAAATATCGGGTATCGGCCGATATTAGCTGTATCGGACTTCCGATTCCGAGTACCGATATTTTCGTCATATCGGATACCGGAATCGGAATGTCACTGTCACTGTCAGTGTCCGTCGGGACTGTCAGGAGTCAGCGGCACTTACCTGGCAGAAGATCTCCGGCGGTCACGTCCTGGACTGCTTTGATGGCCGCCATCCTCTTCTCCTGGCGGTCACATGCAGTTTCTCGCGATAACTGCAGTGACTGCTGGGTAATCGCGGCCGTAAAGCAGTCCGATGACGTCACCGCCGGGGAAGCAGGTAATCAGCTGTGCTGCGTTGGGATGTCAGGCCCTGCCTGGCATTGCGATGTAGCAGAGCTGGATCGTCGTGGGACACTCGTTACTATGGACTGCGTCGGACGGTGGTATACTGTTGGTTTGTTTTTTTTCTTTTTTTACAGGAGATCGATGGCGTCGCAGGAATGAGAGAGTAATAAAATTAATGAAAACTGTGTTGTCTCTTTTATTTCATTAAAATACTTTTTTCTGGCTGTGTCTTTTTTTTAAACATTTAAAAACTTTGGGATTAATAATGGATCGGTGTCTTATTGACGCCTCTCCATTATTAACCGGGCTTATTGTCACCGTGCAATCAACGGTGACATTAACCCCTTATTACCCCACTTGCCACCGCTACAGGGCAAGTGGGAAGAGCCGGGTAAAGTGCCACAATTGGCACATCTTTTGATGCGCCAAATGTGGGGCTGCTGTAGCCTGGTATTATCAGGCTGTTGAGGGCCAAAATCCATGGGCCTTGACAGTCTTTTAATACCAGGCCGCAGCAGTCTGCATTTTACTTGGCTGGTTAACAAAAATAGGGGGACCCCTACGCCGTTTTTTTTTTTTCGAGGGGATCCCCTATTTTTGTTAACCAGCCAAGCTAAACAGACTGCTGTGGCCTGGTATTAACAGGCTGGCAAGGTCCATGGATATTGGATCCTTACCAGCCTGAAAAACCAGGCCTCAGCAGTCTGCTTCATCTGGCTGGTTAACAAAAATAGGGGGGACCCACGCCAATTTTTTTCGAGGGGATCCCCTATTTTTGTTAACCAGCCAAGATATGCAGACTGCTGTGGCCTGGTATTATCAGGCTGGCAAGGTCCATGGATCTTGGCTCCTTAACAGCCTGAAAAACCAGGCCTCAACAGTCTGCTTCATCTGGCTGGTTAACAAAAATAGGGGGGACCCAAGCCAATTTTTTTCGACGGGATCCCCTATTTTTGTTAACCAGCAAAGATAAGCAGACTGCTGTGGCCTGGTATTATCAGGCTGGCAAGCAGGGTCGGCCTGAGCCACCGGGACACCGGAGAAAACCTCCGGTGGGCCCCAGCTCCTGCGTGGTGGGCCCTGATTTGAAAGGATAGGTCGCACAGCACGCCGATACAGTTACATTCTGCGGCAGAGCAGAGAGAATCGCTCTCCCTGCTCTGCCGCCCGGAAGCTATGGGGCCTAAACAGGCGGTGGGGGGGCCCGGTGCCAGCAGTGGGCCACCACCCGTCTATCGGAGGGTCAGCTGTATCGGCATCCAGCCGATACAGCTGACCGCATAGAGAGAGAAGGAGCGAGTGCTCCTTCTCTCCCATAATCCCCCTTCAGCGTCTGACAGCGGGCGCGATGACATCACCTGCCGGCGCCCGCTGTCAGACGCTGAGAGGGAGAACAGTGAGCAGCACAGGAGCCGGGAGGTGAGTATTGTTTTTTTTTTTTATTTAATGGGGGTGCATTATACTACAGAGGCTGTATATGGGGGGTGCATTATACTACAGAGGCTGTATATGGGGGCTGCATTATACTACAGAGGCTCCATATTGGGGTGCATCATACTACAGAGACTCCCTATGGGGATGCATTATACTACAGAGGCTGCCTATGGGGGTGCTTTATAATATAGAGGCTGCCTATGGGGGTGCATTATACTATATTGAGGACTATCTGGTGTATTATGCTGTATGGATGCTATCTAGGGGCCATCATACAGTGTTGGACCCATTAAATAGTTTGGGGACATTAAGGGGTCAGTATATATCCAGTAAGGTGGCTTTATTCTGTGTATAGGGGAGATGTACAGGGGGAGACTTGGGACATTATTAAATGTAAAGTGGACACTTATTTTTATAGGGGAACTCAGGTTACTGTGACTGTCAAAGGGGCACACAGGGCATTATTACAGTCTAGGGGACAAAATGTGGGCACTGTTTTCTAGGGCACTTGCACCCGGCATTACTATATTCTAGAGGGGTGCTTTAAAATTTAGAGGTCACACAGAACCACACAGCAGGTGCAGTAATAGGGACTAGGGTTGAGCATTCCGATACTGCAAATATCGGGTATCGGCCGATATTGGCTGTATCGGAATTCCGATTCCGAGTACCGATATTTTCGTCATATCGGATACCGAAATCGGAATGTCACTGTCACTGTCAGTGTCCGTCGGTCGGGTCTGTCAGGAGTCAGCGGCACTTACCCGGCAGAAGATCTCCGGCGGTCACATCCCGGACTGCTTGATGGCCGCCATCCTCTTCTCCCTGGCGGTCACATGCAGTTTCTCGTGATCATAGAATCATAGAATCGTAGAGTTGGAAGGGACCTCCTGGGTCATCTGGTCCAACCCCCTGCTCAAAGCAGGATTCTCTAAATTATCCCAGACAGATGTCTATCCAGCCTCTGTTTGAAGACTTCCATTGAAGGAGAACTCACCACCTCTTGTGGCAGCCTGTTCCACTCATTGATCACCCTAACTGTCAAAAAGTTTTTTCTAATATCTAATCTGTGTCTCCTCCCATTCAGTTTCATCCCATTGCTTCTAGTCTTTCCTTGCGCAAATGAGAATAAAGATGATCCTTCTATAATGTGACAGCCCTTGAGATATTTGTAGACAGCTATTAAGTCTCCTCTCAGTCTTCTTTTTTGCAAGCTAAACATTCCCAAATCCTGCAGCCGTTCCTCATAGGACATGGTTTGCAGACCGGTCACCATTCTGGTGGCTCTTCTCTGAACTTGCTCCAGTTTGTTGATGTCTTTTTTAAAATGTGGTGCCCAAAACTGGACACAGTATTCCAGATGAGGTCTGACCAAAGAGGAGTAGAGGGCAATAATGACCTCACGTGATCTAGACTGTATGCTTCTGTTGATACATCCTAGAATTGCATTTGCCTTTTTTGCTGCTGCATCACACTGTTGACTCATGTTAAGTCTGTGATCAATTAGTATACCCAAGTCTTTTTCACATGTGCTGTTACTTAGCCCTATTCCTCCCATTTTGTATATGCTTTTTTCATTTTTATTGCCCAGATGTAGTACTTTGCATTTTTCCCTGTTAAAATCCATTCTGTTAGTTGCTGCCCACTGCTCCAGTTTATGTATATCTTTTTGAATCCTCTCTCTCTCTTCTCTAGTATTAGCTACCCCCCTAGCTTTGTGTCATCAGCAAATTTGATCAGTTTACCCTCAATTCCTTCATCTAAATCATTGATAAAGATGTTGAACAATACAGGGCCCAAAACAGAGCCTTGTGGTACCCCACTTGAGACATTCTTCCAACTGGATGTGCAGCCATTTACAACCACTCTTTGGGTCCGATCACTAAGCCAGTTATGAATCCACCTAACAGTTGCCTTGTCCATTCCATACTTAGTCATTTTTTCAATAAGGATTGTGTGAGATACTTTGTCAAATGCTTTGCTGAAGTCAAGATATACTATATCTACAGCATTTCCCTGATCCACCCAGTCAGTGATTCTGTCATAGAAGGAAATTAAGTTAGTCTGACATGACTTATTAGTTACAAACCCATGCTGACTCTGTTTAATCACTTCATTCTTATCCAGGTACTTGCATACATGTTCTTTAATAATTTGTTCAAAGATCTTTCCTGGTATAGAAGTCAGACTCACCGGCCTGTAGTTCCCTGGGTCCACCTTCTTCCCCTTTTTGAAGATAGGAACAACATTTGCTCTTCTCCAGTCTTCTGGGACTTCTCCTGTTCTCCAAGAATTTTCAAAGATTATGGACAGTGGTTCAAGAATTTCTTCTGCTATCTCCTTCAGTACCCTGGGGTGTAATTCATCTGGACCTGGAGACTTGAATTCATTTAGGTTAGCTAAGTGTTTCCTCACTGTCTTTCTGTTTATAGATATCCTGGATTCTTCTATTCCTTTAATAGGACAGTGAAGATCAGTTGATGTTACATTTCCTTTCTGAGAGAAAACAGATGCAAAATAGGAATTTAAAAGTTCAGCCTTCTCAACATCCTGACTTACCATTTCATCATTTTCATCCTGTAAAAATCCTATAGCATCTTTGACTTTTCTTTTACTTTTGACGTATCCCCAAAATCCTTTTTTGTTGCTTTTGACGTCACTTGCAAGCCTTAATTCATTGTCAGCTTTAGATAATCTGATTTGTGCCCTGCAGGTTCTGCAGACGGCATTATATTCTTCTTTAGATATGCCTCCCTCTTTCCATTTGATAAACATTTCTTTCTTCCTTTTTAGCATGTGTTTAAGTTCTGTGTTCATCCATCCTGGTTTCCTTAAATGCTTCCCATTCTTCCCTCTTTTCGGAATTGTTAACGATTGTGCTTTGAGAATCTCATTTTTCAAGATTTTCCATCCTTCCTGGACATTTTTGTCCTTAAGGATATCCAGCCATTGGATCCCTCCAATTCTCTTTCTGAGTTCCTTAAAATCTGCCTTTCTGAAATCTAACCTTGACGTCTGAGTCTTCACAGGTCTTCCTCCTCTTGTTATCCAAAATTCTAAAATAGCATGGTCACTACCTCCTAGGGTCCCAGCCACTCTTACCTCCTCCACCATTTCCTCCCTGTTTATGAGGATTAGATCCAAGGTAGCAGATCCCCTTGTTTTCTCCATTACCTTTTGGAAGATAAAGTTGTCAGCAAGAGAGGATAAGAATTTCCTGGACCTGTTAGTTTTGCCTGAGAGAGATTCCCAACTAATGTCTGGATAGTTGAAATCTCCCATGACCACTATGTCATATTTTTTGGAGAACTTGGCCATTTGATGCATAAAGAGTTCATCCATATCTTCAGCTTGCACAGGCGGCCTGTAGTAAATGCCTACAATGGTGTCCTTTCCATTGTTCTGTCCTTGTATTCTTACCCAAACAGTTTCCACAGAACTCCCAGTCTCTGAAGCTTCAATCTCTGTGCAGATATACGCTTTTCTAACATACAATGCAACACCTCCTCCTCGTTTATCAAGTCTGTTTCTTGCAAATAAGTTGTAACCTTCTAGCCTTGTATTCCAATCATGTGTATCGTCCCACCAAGTCTCAGTGATTCCAATGACATCATATTTCTTCTCCTGCGTTAGTAGCTCCAGTTCTCCTTGTTTGTTGCCCATGCTTTGTGCATTCGTATAGAAACACTTTAGTTTGTGATTGGTTTCTCTTTCTTCAATATTTTTATTATGTAGATTTTTTTGTCTTTGTTCTTCCCCTTCACTTCTAATAGCAGAGTTCTCAATAGCATTTGTCAGGTGTATGGCTTTTGCTGGCGTTTTGCTTCCCTTCCCACATCGTTCTAGTTTAAAGCTCTCCTGATGAGTGTAGCAAGGCGACTTCCAAATACATGTTTTCCAGTCTTCGTAAGGTGCACCCCATCTCTAGCAAGTAGTCCATCGTATAGGTAATTCACTCCGTGATCCAGAAATCCAAATCCTTGCTGACGGCACCATCGACGTAGCCAGTTGTTCACCTGCAGAATCTTATTCCACCTCCTTGTTCCATGGCCATCCACTGGGAGGATGGAAGAGAAGACCACCTGCGCTCCCAGTTCTTTCACTTTCTTACCTAAGTTTTCAAAGTCACTGCAGATGGTTTCCAGGTCACTTCTTGTGGTGTCATTTGTCCCCACATGTATTAGCAGGAATGGGTAGTCATCTTTAGGTCTGAAGAGTCCTGATATCCTGTCAGACACATCTTTAATTTTTGCACCTGGAAGACAGCACATTTCTCTTGAGGTTATATCTGGTCTGCAGATAGCAGCCTCTGTTCCTCTCAACAGGGAATCCCCCATGACAACAACTCTCCGTTTCTTCTTCACAACATTTTTCTTTCTCCATTCAGGAGGACTCTGAGGGCGTACAAGGTTACTCTTTGTGGGCAAAGTCTTATCCTGATGTATTTCTTCATCGTTCTCCTGTGTAAGAGCCTGGTACTGGTTTCTGAGCAGAATTGGTGCTGACTGCCTCCTGATCCTCCTGCTTCTCTGGGTCACATGCTTCCATTCCTCTGTTTCTTCAGTTGCACTTCGAATTTCTTCTCTTTCTGTACCATGAAGAGATAATTCTGCTCTGTCTAAGAACTCTTCACCTTCCTTAATGGTCTTCAATGTAGATAACCTCTCTTCCAGATTTTGCAACTTTTCCTCCAACAGGGACACAAGCTTGCATTTGTGGCATGTGAAATTTGGCTTTTCCACTGGTAAATCTGTGAACATGTAGCAAGAAATGCAGCTCACAACATGGCTCCTAGCCTCTTCCATGTTCTTATTGTTCAAGAGATATCAAAGTGGTGAAATATAGAGCTCGCGGAGACTCTTCACTTATCCCAGAAGGCACTGGGAATATGCAAATTATCTCCTCGGGACTCCTCCCCTGGTTTACTGATGTCCTCCTTTCAGTTGCAGCAGCCAAAATCCAGTGTTCCTTGAGCTCGCGGAGACTCTTCACTTATCCCAGAAGGCACTGGGAATATGCAAATTATCTCCTCGGGACTCCTCCCCTGGTTTACTGATGTCCTCCTTTCAGCTGCAGCAGCCAAATCCAGTGTTCCTTGAGCTCGCGGAGACTCTTCACTTATCCCAGAAGGCACTGGGAATATGCAAATTATCTCCTCGGGACTCCTCCCCTGGTTTACTGATGTCCTCCTTTCAGCTGCAGCAGCCAAAATCCAGTGTTCCTTGAGCTCGCGGAGACTCTTCACTTATCCCAGAAGGCACTGGGAATATGCAAATTATCTCCTCGGGACTCCTCCCCTGGTGATAACTGCAGTGACTGCTGGGTAATCCCGGCCGTAAAGCAGTCCGA
>JARQOD010010352.1:0-27705 GCA_033576555.1 Oophaga sylvatica | reverse complement strand
TAACAACCATGTGAGTCTTGCATTCTTAATCCCATTTTAATTTTATAACGCATCGGTACATAACGATATTGTGCCTCAGTTGTTCCATCTTTTTTATAATATATAAGCACTAGCCTGTTTTTTAGGAATAAACTATCATAGTTATAGTTTTTGTTTCTCCTGCTCTATAAACGAATTGGCACGTGACCTGAATACTACGCTTACTGTTTTGGGGTTGCTACGGACCCTCTTGAAAATTGTTCATTCAAAAGCCGTAGCTGATGGCAGCTAAAGTAAGGGTTAAAGTGTTAATCTATTGGTGACGCTGGCCAGAGACGGAGCGTGGTTTATAAGGTACGCCTGGCCTGCAGCAGGAGTAATTATAATTCCCTCACTGCAGCGTGCCCAATAGCCAGCACACATCCAAGTGACCCGTCTGGCGACTAATTATCCTAGGTGCAGTTCCCTGACTGACCTGAGGGTAAGGGGGGCGCCAGAGAGCTGCAAGTTCCTAAGTGGAAGTGGGATAATTATAAATCCCTGCAGTTTACTGGGTCGGACGGCAGCAGCCGTCGTGTGTGTGCGCGTTTTCGTCACATTTGCAGCACGGAGGGATCACAAGCCGTGATACCCCGGGCTACCGTGTGGCGGACCGTGTGCCCGTTCATCACAAAACAAAATAAAAAATATATTGCAAAACATGCATGAGGTTGTAATAATAATAATAAGGGTATTTGGTAAACATAATTTTGATCAAAAGAATGTACAAGCCATCCCGCCACGTCAAGGCAACCCTTTGTGGGACAGTCCTAACTCTTGTATTAAAAACCTTTCCACCTGTCAAGTGACAAATGTGAACAAGGACAGAGAGACTGAACCCACCAGTAAAAGCATAGGCCAGACAGGATGGATTTTTCAGCTCAAAAGCAGGGCGGTCACACCCTTATATGCACAAGATGCACTGAGAACTAAATGAAAAACTGGGTCTGAACTGAAAAAGTAAGTTGATGTGTATGCAAAATGTAAATGCATATCAAACACATGACCATTATACAGAGAAAACAAAAAACAAGAAACAAATATCCTAAAATAAAACAAAATAAAAAATATATTGCAAAACATGCATGAGGTTGTAATAATAAGGGTATTTGGTAAACATAATTTTGATCAAAAGAATGTACAAGCCATCCCGCCACGTCAAGGCAACCCTTTGTGGGACAGTCCTAACTCTTGTATTAAAAACCTTTCCACCTGTCAAGTGACAAATGTGAACAAGGACAGAGAGACTGAACCCACCAGTAAAAGCATAGGCCAGACAGGATGGATTTTTCAGCTCAAAAGCAGGGCGGTCACACCCTTATATGCACAAGATGCACTGAGAACTAAATGAAAAACTGGGTCTGAACTGAAAAAGTAAGTTGATGTGTATGCAAAATGTAAATGCATATCAAACACATGACCATTATACAGAGAAAACAAATAACAAGAAACAAATATCCTAAAATAAAACAAAATAAAAAATATATTGCAAAACATGCATGAGGTTGTAATAATAATAAGGGTATTTGGTAAACATAATTTTGATCAAAAGAATGTACAAGCCATCCCGCCACGTCAAGGCAACCCTTTGTGGGACAGTCCTAACTCTTGTATTAAAAACCTTTCCACCTGTCAAGTGACAAATGTGAACAAGGACAGAGAGACTGAACCCACCAGTAAAAGCATATGCCAGACAGGATGGATTTTTCAGCTCAAAAGCAGGGCGGTCACACCCTTATATGCACAAGATGCACTGAGAACTAAATGAAAAACTGGGTCTGAACTGAAAAAGTAAGTTGATGTGTATGCAAAATGTAAATGCATATCAAACACATGACCATTATACAGAGAAAACAAATAACAAGAAACAAATATCCTAAAATAAAACAAAATAAAAAATATATTGCAAAACATGCATGAGGTTGTAATAATAATAATAAGGGTATTTGGTAAACATAATTTTGATCAAAAGAATGTACAAGCCATCCCGCCACGTCAAGGCAACCCTTTGTGGGACAGTCCTAACTCTTGTATTAAAAACCTTTCCACCTGTCAAGTGACAAATGTGAACAAGGACAGAGAGACTGAACCCACCAGTAAAAGCATAGGCCAGACAGGATGGATTTTTCAGCTCAAAAGCAGGGCGGTCACACCCTTATATGCACAAGATGCACTGAGAACTAAATGAAAAACTGGGTCTGAACTGAAAAAGTAAGTTGATGTGTATGCAAAATGTAAATGCATATCAAACACATGACCATTATACAGAGAAAACAAATAACAAGAAACAAATATCCTAAAATAAAACAAAATAAAAAATATATTGCAAACACATGCATGAGGTTGTAATAATAATAATAAGGGTATTTGGTAAACATAATTTTGATCAAAAGAATGTACAAGCCATCCCGCCACGTCAAGGCAACCCTTTGTGGGACAGTCCTAACTCTTGTATTAAAAACCTTTCCACCTGTCAAGTGACAAATGTGAACAAGGACAGAGAGACTGAACCCACCAGTAAAACCATAGGCCAGACAGGATGGATTTTTCAGCTCAAAAGCAGGGCGGTCACACCCTTATATGCACAAGATGCACTGAGAACTAAATGAAAAACTGGGTCTGAACTGAAAAAGTAAGTTGATGTGTATGCAAAATGTAAATGCATATCAAACACATGACCATTATACAGAGAAAACAAAAAAACATGAAACAAATATCCTAAAATAAAACAAAATAAAAATATATTGCAAAACATGCATGAGGTTGTAATAATAATAATAAGGGTATTTGGTAAACATAATTTTGATCAAAAGAATGTACAAGCCATCGCGCCACGTCAAGGCAACCCTTTGTGGGACAGTCCTAATGTCACGCGGTCTTATGATATGTGTACGATGTCAGTAAACTATCTTAAAAGAACAACACTCTAAACAACATATAGATTAGCAACATCAGCATGTAAATATAGAATAGATTTACCTGACACGATATCCGTTGAACTCAGGGTTAATCTTGAGGACTTGATACACTGTCACAGGAAAGAGGAGGACCGGGGGTCTAACCTGATCCTAAACTGGGGTCCTAACTAATCCCTCACCTTGGAGGTACTGATAATGGTTCAGAGGTCCAAGTCTCCAGCCTAACCCTGTCTCCTATCAGTCCCTGGACCCTGTAATCAGTCCTAAGAAGGATTCTGATTACCACCAAAGGGATATGGGCTGATCTCTGCTAAATACACAGATTAGACATATAAGACAGACTGGAGAAAACACAGACTTGCATACACACTCAAACACAGAAGGAACATAAATGATCTGGGATATTAAACTCTAAGCAAGGTGAGCTTAAAACAACTAAGGAGCTCTTTAACTTAAGTCTATACAAATACAATCCTATCTGTGGTCTGCATGAAGAATTTCACTGGCAACTCCCAACACAGACAACCAGAGATTTAAAGGAAACCAATCAACAAATAATTAATTGCAGCCGGGAGAAACTGCACCCAGTCCCAGAACTGAGCACAGACAGAATTAACTCCCTAACTGCCAAACACAAAGAAACAGCAACTCAGCTGTGAGAAGTCAGAATGTGCAACCGCGACGATCTTCGTGGCGATGCACACATGACAGTACCCCCCCTTCTACGAGGGGCCTCCGGACCCTCAGGGCCAGGTTTGCCCGGGTGAGTTCTGTGGAAGGTCCGCACCAAACGATCTGCGTTAATGTCAGACGCAGGAACCCACGTCCTCTCCTCTGGACCATACCCCTTCCAATGCACCAAGTACTGAAGGGACCGGCGATTCAGACGTGAGTCAATGATCTTTGACACTTGAAACTCCAAGTTACCATTGACCACCACTGGAGGAGGAGGTAGAGGTGATGGTATGACTGGTGCCACGTACCTCTTAAGTAATGACTTGTGGAACACATTATGAATTTTAAACGTAGGAGGGAGGTCCAGACGAAATGCCACAGGATTAATTATGGAACTGATCCTGTACGGCCCGATGAATCTGGGGCCCAGCTTCCAGGAGGGAACTTTAAGTTTTATATTCCTGGTAGACAACCATACCAGATCGTTCACATTAAGATCTGGACCAGAAACTCTCCTCCTATCAGCCATACGTTTATAACGGTTCCCCATAGCACTCAGATTATTCAATACACCTCTCCACACTGAAGCAAGTGACGACGAGAAACGCTCCTCCTCAGGAACCCCAGAAGGGCCCCCCCCATTGAATGTACAAAACTGGGGATGAAAACCATATGCCCCAAAAAACGGGGACTTACCAGTGGACTCGCTCCGCCTGTTGTTAAGAGCGAACTCTGCCAGAGGCAAGAAAGAAGACCAGTCCTCCTGGTTCTCTGAGACAAAACACCGAAGATAAGTCTCTAGGCTTTGATTCAGACGCTCTGTCTGACCATTGGTCTGCGGATGAAAAGCCGAGGAAAATGACAATTGCATCCCCCGACGTAAACAAAATGCCCTCCAAAACTTGGACACAAACTGAGACCCCCTATCTGACACCACATCAGAAGGCAACCCATGAAGTCTCACAATCTCCCCAATGAACACCTGCGCCAGAGTTTTAGCATTAGGGAGGGCAGGAAGAGCAATGAAATGTGCCATCTTACTGAACCTGTCAACAACCACCAGTATGACAGTCTTCCCTGACGACTGAGGAAGGTCCGTGATGAAGTCCATAGACAAATGAGTCCATGGACGCTCCGGAAGTTTCAAGGGTAAGAGGGTCCCAGACGGACGGGTATGAGGGGTCTTAGAGCGAGCACAAACCCCACAGGACGCGACAAAAGTTAAAACATCTTTATTAACGTTAGGCCACCAAAACCGGCGAGAAAGGAGATCTAAAGTAGCCTTACTCCCTGGATGTCCTGCTAAAGCAGAATTATGATGTGCCTCAATAACCTTTTGTCTCAACTGATTTGGGACAAACAGTCTCCCTGGAGGTCCTGCAGGGGCGTCCCCCTGAGCCTCTAACACCTCCTCCTCAAGCTCAGAACATACAGCCGACACTACCACCCCCTCCTGAAGGATAGGAATCGGGTCATCCATTTTCCCGGCCCCTGGGAAACTGCGAGACAAGGCATCCGCCTTAACATTCTTAGATCCAGGGCGATAAGTGACAACAAAATTAAACCTGGTAAAAAACAACGACCATCGAGCTTGTCTGGAATTCAGACGCTTAGCAGATTCCAAATACAGCAGGTTCTTGTGATCAGTAATGACGGTGACCGGGTGGACTGCCCCCTCCAGAAAGTGACGCCATTCTTCAAAAGCCAACTTAATGGCCAAAAGTTCCCTATTGCCGATATCATAATTCCTTTCGGCGGACGACAATTTTTTAGAAAAGAAAGCGCACGGATGCCATTTACCAGGGGACGGACCCTGGGACAATATTGCACCCACCCCTACGTCAGACGCGTCCACCTCCACAACGAACGGCTGTGATGCATCTGGTTGGATGAGAACGGGTGCCGAAGCAAAACATTTTTTCAAAGAGGAAAAAGCTTGGCAAGCTTTGTCCGACCATTTAGAAAAATCCGTCCCTTTTCTTGTCATGTCAGTGAGAGGTTTGACAACAGATGAGAAATTACAAATAAATTTCCGGTAGTAGTTAGCAAACCCCAGAAAACGCTGCAGAGCCTTAAGATCCTCTGGCTGATCCCATTCAAGCACTGCTCTCACCTTTTCAGGGTCCATACAGAAACCGGAGGCTGACACCAAGAAACCCAAAAACTGAAGTTCCTGTACGGCGAATACACACTTTTCCAGTTTGGCGTATAGTTTATTGTCTCGCAAGATCTGCAACACCTGTCTCACATGCTCCTGGTGAGACACAAGATCTGGTGAGTAAATTAAAATGTCATCCAAATATACGACCACAAACAGCCCCACCAGATGACGAAAAATGTCATTAACAAAATGTTGGAATACTGCTGGTGCAGTAGTCAGACCAATAGGCATGACAAGGTTCTCATAATGTCCCTCCGGCGTGTTAAACGCCGTTTTCCACTCATCCCCCTCTTTTATCCTAATCAGATTATACGCCCCCCTGAGATCCAATTTAGAGAACCATTTGGCGCCAACAATTTGATTGAAGAGATCAGGAATCAGAGGGAGTGGATACGGATCTCGAACAGTAATCCGATTAAGTTCGCGGAAATCCAAGCAAGGGCGTAGGCCTCCATCTTTTTTCTTCACAAAGAAGAACCCCACGGCCAATGGGGAAGATGAAGGTCTAATATGCCCTTTGGCCAGACTTTCCGAAATATAATCTTTCATAGCCTGCCTCTCAGGACCAGAAAGGTTATATAACCTAGCTTTAGGTAACTTAGCATCAGGAAGTAAATTAATAGAGCAGTCATACACGCGATGAGGAGGCAACTCCTGACACCCCTCCTCAGAGAACACATCCCCAAAGTCCTCCAAAAAAGGAGGCAAAGTGCTAGGCACGACCGCACTGATGACTGTGTTCATGCAGTTACTTTTGCAAAACTCCCCCATTGGCTTATATCTCTGGACTGCCAATTAATCACAGGGTTATGTTTAACCAACCAAGGAAGTCCCAACACAATAGGAGTAGGTAGACCCTCCAACACATAACAAGATAATAGTTCCCTATGTATTGCCCCTACCCGAAGGTCAATGTTATGAACCTCATGAACAAAGCTACCTTGGCCGAGAGGCCTGGCGTCAATGGAGAATATAGGGACCGGTTTGACCAATACACTCAGATGCATACCTTGAGCCTGAGCAAACTGAGCGTCAACCAGATTAGCCCCGGACCCACTATCAAGAAGAACAGAAAATCTCTCCACTCTCGTACCAACCACCACCTCCACTGGTACAAGGAACTGAGAAGAACTAGCGGACGAAATACATACTCCCAGGTTGTCGTCCACCACACAACCTGGGATTAACAGTTTTCCGGCGACTTTTTGCTCAACAAGGCACGGGATGGACATCCCCCAACAAAATGTCCCTCTTTCCCGCAGAAGAAACACCTTCTAGTCCTGCGGCGTACCGCCAATCCCCTCCTACGAAATGATGTCCCTCCCAACTGCATAGGCTCCTCCGAACAGACAAGGGGAACCTCAACATAAGGGACTTTAGTAGTAGGTGGAGTAACAGGGGCGGAGTTACCTCGCACCTCTCCCGGAGCCGTCTATCAGTACGGATAGCTAGGGCCATAGCAGCCTCCAGTGATGGAGGAGAATCATACTGAGCTAAAACGTCCTTTAATTTGTCAGAAAGCCCATGACAAAACTGGCTCCTTAGAGCTGGGTCATTCCACTGAGTATCTGTGGCCCATCTACGGAACTCAGAAGCAAATTCCTCCGCCGGACGATCTCCCTGCTGTATCTTACGTAATTTTGTCTCAGCAAGAGAGACCCGATCTGGGTCATCATATACCAAACCCAGGGCAGTAAAAAATCGATCTACTGACTGTAGAGGCGGGGATCCCGGAGGAAGGGAGAAGGCCCAGGATTGAGGGTCCCCTTGTAGGAGCGAGATAACAATTCCCACTCTCTGCTCTTCACTCCCTGATGATCGAGGCCGAAGCCGAAAATACAATTTACATGCTTCCCTGAAGGTAAAAAATTTGTCTCGCCCACCAGTGAACCTGTCCGGGAGAGCTACTTTAGGTTCAAATCTGGTTTTCTCCGAGGGAGACAAAACTTTGGACTTAATGTCCGTCAGCTCCATGGATAATCCCTGCAACTGCAGAGCCAGCTGGGCTACTGGATCCATGGCAACTGGGAATAATTTTATGGGCCAGTGAAAATGTCACGCGGTCTTATGATATGTGTACGATGTCAGTAAACTATTCTTAAAAGAACAACACTCTAAACAACATATAGATTAGCAACATCAGCATGTAAATATAGAATAGATTTACCTGACACGATATCCGTTGAACTCAGGGTTAATCTTGAGGACTTGATACACTGTCACAGGAAAGAGGAGGACCGGGGGTCTAACCTGATCCTAAACTGGGGTCCTAACTAATCACTCACCTTGGAGGTACTGATAATGGTTCAGAGGTCCAAGTCTCCAGCCTAACCCTGTCTCCTATCAGTCCCTGAACCCTGTAATCAGTCCTAAGAAGGATTCTGATTACCACCAAAGGGATATGGGCTGATCTCTGCTAAATACACAGATTAGACATATAAGACAGACTGGAGAAAACACAGACTTGCATACACACTCAAACACAGAAGGAACATAAATGGTCTGGGATATTAAACTCTAAGCAAGGTGAGCTTAAAACAACTAAGGAGCTCTTTAACTTAAGTCTATACAGATACAATCCTATCTGTGGTCTGCATGAAGAATTTCACTGGCAACTCCCAACACAGACAACCAGAGATTTAAAGGAAACCAATCAACAAATAATTAATTGCAGCCTGGAGAAACTGCACCCAGTCCCAGAACTGAGCACAGACAGAATTAACTCCCTAACTGCCAAACACAAAGAAACAGCAACTCAGCTGTGAGAAGTCAGAATGTGCAACCGCGACGATCTTCGTGACGATGCACACATGACACCTAACTCTTGTATTAAAAACCTTTCCACCTGTCAAGTGACAAATGTGAACAAGGACAGAGAGACTGAACCCACCAGTAAAAGCATAGGCCAGACAGGATGGATTTTTCAGCTCAAAAGCAGGGCGGTCACACCCTTATATGCACAAGATGTACTGAGAACTAAATGAAAAACTGGGTCTGAACTGAAAAAGTAAGTTGATGTGTATGCAAAATGTAAATGCATATCAAACACATGACCATTATACAGAGAAAACAAAAAACAAGAAACAAATATCCTAAAATAAAACAAAATAAAAAATATATTGCAAAACATGCATGAGGTTGTAATAATAATAATAATAAGGGTATTTGGTAAACATAATTTTGATCAAAAGAATGTACAAGCCATCCCGCCACGTCAAGGCAACCCTTTGTGGGACAGTCCTAACTCTTGTATTAAAAACCTTTCCACCTGTCAAGTGACGTAAATGTGAACAAGGACAGAGAATTATGTAGTAGACTAGATGGTGGCCCGATTCTAATGCATCGGGTATTCTAGAATATGTATGTAGTTTATTTATGAAGATTTAAGAATAATGCAATGAATACACAGGATTTTCCGGGTAAAATATATACATTGTCATTAAATATTATTGCTCATAGAACTTAATATAACTGAACAAAATTATTAAACAGATCATCAAAATATATAAACTATTATATGAATATCTAACTGTATTTAAATAAATCATCAGACAAAAGATGTACATCGACACTATAATATATTTGTTAACAATATCAACACAAAATATTTTCGTGCACTACATTTTTTGTGAATCCTTTTTGACTAGCTCTAAGCAACTTTCCTTGTAAATGGGTATCCAAAACTTGCACCTTGACGTTGGATCTCATTTTAACTCTTGAAAATGCAACATAGAGTTGTCCATGACCAAAACGGGCTCCAGTAAATATATGCCAACACGGTGTAGAGTTTGACTTGTTTATTGTCATGGTAAATGCTGGTTTTATTGGAAACTGTGGACGCCGAAGCCTAAATGGAAGACCTGTGTCCGAAGGACATACATCAATGAGTGGAATGAACACTTCGTCTCCTTTTGCTGATCCAGTGATCACTCTTGATTGAATTATGTGTGAATGGAGTCCAGTAACAATAAGTTCCATTACATAGACTATTTCTTGTATTTAGATTCCGCAGCAACATTACGACTGTTCCAACTTTGAGTTGTAGTCTGTGGGATGGCATTCCTGATGGCGTAACACTATTTAAAAATTCAACTGGATAATGCTCTCGTTCATCTTCATTGTCTACATCCACAGAATCATCACTTTTGTACAATTTATACTCTCCAGGCATTCTATCCATCACACGGGAATTTAGCAGAGCTACGTCATCGTTCTTGGGACAGAGAATTGCATAGGAAGAGGCCCTCTCAACACTGCTTTGGTCGTTGACATCAATTTCAACACGTTGTCCAAAAACATCACTTACCATGCAGTCATTGCACAACATGTCTTCTGGTATTTCAATAATGTCTTCTCCAAGGTTATATTCATTGCTAAGTTCACCGTTACCAAGTTTAAGAAGTCAATTGCTGTACTCTGGGTCAGAAGATCGCATGTTGTTAATTAGTTGGCGTTTTTTAAACTCTTTCCAAAGGTCAGACATTTTTAAGCTGGACTTGATAATATTTGTTCTTGTTCTATTTGGTATAACTGGAAGGCATTGCCTAAAATCTCCACCAATGACAAAAACTTTACCTCCAAAAGGAATTTCATTTTTTTCAGCAACATTTGTAGTCATAACTTCACGCAGAAGTCTGTCAATTAAGCTCAAAGCATATTTGGGTGCCACAGTGCACTCATCAAGTATCAATAGATTTGCTCTGTTTAACTGTCTACCTGCAAATGTGTTTTGTTTGATTCTGGAAACGGAGCTTTCATTGACTGGAACTGGTATCCCAAACAGTGAATGCATAGTGCGACCTCCTCGTAAAAGGTTTGCTGCAATACCTGTTGTAGCTGATGGCAATACAACTTTTCCCTACCCTCTAACGCAGGGATGTCAAAGTCAAACACACCGAGGGCCAAAAAAAAAAATTTGCTACAAGCCGAGGGCCGGACTGACGCCGGCCCTGCTACCGGTGCATTGTGGGAAATGTAGTGTTGGTGCCAGGGCCAGCTCCAGGTTTTTATGGGCCCCGGGCGAAAGAGCCTCAGTGGGCCCCTTTAACACAGACCACGATTCATGATGCACAGATACAGCAGAGAAATATGGGTACAGTACAATGCCAAATACTTCTCTTCTTCCATTACATGACTGATATCTATTGTAAATTGTACAATAGCTCAAAAACCGCCAAATCCTCACAGCGCACAGTACAGACCGGATAGTACAGTCCTCCATACAATATTATGGGCACCACAGTCTCCCCCTCATCACCCATATAATACCCCATGCAGGATGTCACCCCTCATATAATGCTCCATACAGAATACTGGACCCAATATAATGCTCCATACAGGATACTGGACCCAATATAATGCTCCATACAGGATACTGGTCCCCATATAATGCTCAATACAGGATACTGGTCCCCATATAATGCTCCATACAAAATATGGAGCTCTCCTCTGCGCTGTACTGCGTTCTGCACTGTTACAGCTCAGGAAAGGGCGCTGTGGAAAGACTCCCCATTATCATCATCATTGCCTCCCCATCATCATCATGGCCTCCCCATTATCATCAATGCCTGCCCATCATCATCATCTCCTCCCCATCATCATCAATGCCTGCCCATTATCATCAATGCCTGCCCATTATCATCATCTTCTCCCCATTATCAGCAATGCCTGCCCATCATCATCTCCTCCCCATCATCATCAATGTCTGCCCATCATCATCTTCTCCCCATCATCAATGCCTGCCCATTATCATCATCTTCTCCCCATCTTCATCAATGCCTCCCCATTATCAGCAATGCCTGCCCATCATCATTTCTCCCCATCATCAATGCCTCCCCATTATCAGCAATGCCTCCCATCATCACACACAGACAGCACACAAGCACTCTCTCACATACTACATACATACACACACACATACACACACACACACATACATACACACACACACAAAGCACCGCACTACATACACACACAGAGACACACACACAGAGACGTCTTACCTGTTCAGCGTCCCCGCGCTCTGTGCCACAGCCGGCCGCTGAATGATGACGTCATTCAGCGGCCGGCTGTGAGAGGAAGCGCCGGCGCCCCCTGGAGCCCGGAGCTGCGGCAGCGGAGGCACGGGAGAGGTAAATATTGTTGCCAGCTGCTGCCGGGGCCCTGAGCAGGCGGGGGGGCCCAGTGGCGGCGCTGACACCGCTCTCCTCCGCTAACGGGCGCGGGGGTGCCAGACTGCGAGTTGGCCCCCCCGCCTGCTCAGGGCCCCGCCTGCCAGGGGGCCATAGATAATCAATTCGCGGGCCGGATCTGGCCCGCGGGCCTTGACTTTGACATATGGGCTCTAACGTGATGCATTAAAACTTCATAGAGGTATGTTTTACCGCTGTCTCCAGGACCGTCAATAAAGAAACATTTTGGCGTTGGATCTGCTTGGTTTTCTACAGCGCTCACAATAGTGTCATATGCAATATGTTGTTGTTCATTTAAGGAGTTTTTCTTCTGTGTTGCCAACAATAATTCATAAGCTTCGTCATACTCTTGAATTTGTGGAACTTGATTTGCAGGCTGTGGCAAATTAAAGTCTGAAAAAGTTTTTCCATGCAGTAGTAGGACATTTTGGACATCTTTCATGGCATAAGCTTGGCAATTTTGACAATTTCCACTTCTGTTGTGAAGACGTAAGCAGTAATCCTCAATTATATGTTCTTTGAAATTTGTCAAAAGTTGAGCCGGATTTGTAGGCGATCCAAATACACAAATGTAGGCAAACAATTCGCAAAGTTTCTTAGGCATATGTAGGGTAACTGCATCTTCTAAAGTAAGTTTCCACACAGTATCATCCAATAGAAGTCCTAAAGCTAAAGCTGCAGCTTTAAATGTATCGTGCAATACTCCATTAACTGTTTTCAAATCGTCGTAACTTTTAGCTCTTGACATGTAGTAGTAACAGCCGAAGGCAATATCTTTCTTCATCCTTTACACTAACAGTATACATGCGTCCAATTATTCTGCTAAGTCCTCGTTGTGTTGGATTTCAAGTTTTCTTCCAAACGTAATGCTCTGGAATCTCTCGATACAAATACTGCCTTGCGTTTTCGTCATGTTGGTTCAGCAAAAACCATTCTAGTAATGTTGACGTCGTGCTTAAAGTTTTTGAGACATCTTCGACTTGAGCATTTTCAAATAAATAAAGCTGCTGTTGTTGATTTGGTAAATGAATAGCTAAACGTATAATGGCATGGGGCAGTGAATGCATTGGAAACGCAAATATCCTCCAAGCAGCTTCTGGAGCACTCACATATCTTGAGTCAACAAAACTTGATGATTCATCGTGATTGACTGTTTTCTGTTGTATTTCGACGTTAGCTTTGTCATGCCCCTTGTATATGTACTTAAAAGATATTTTACACTTTTTATTGAAGCGCAGATTTCAACGTTGATGTGACAGTTGTAGCGTTGTATGGAGCTATCTGTGATGATACTGTAGCTCCATGTCTTGTGCTGTTGCTAGAACTACAACCCCCACTACCTCTGATGCGCACCCAATGCCACGCATCGAGGATCTGCTGGAGCGGTTGGCGAATGCCAAGTACATATCCATCATGGATTTGAGCCGGGGATACTGGCAGATTCCCCTGAGCCCTGCGGCGCAGGAGAAATCCGCCTTTATCACCCCTTTTGGACTGTACGAGTCCATGGTCATGCCTTTCGGCATGAAGAATGCCCCTGCCACTTTTCAGCGGATGGTCAACCACCTGCTTCAGGGACTGGAGGAGTACGCTGTGGCGTACCTGGACGACATTGCCGTCTTCAGTTCCACCTGGGAGGAACACCTTCAGCATCTCCAGGAGGTGCTCAAGCGTATTCACCAGGCATGTCTGACCATCAAGCCGGGAAAATGCCAGATGGACATGAGGGAGGTCCACTACCTGGGGCACCGGGTAGGTGGGGGTTCCATGAGTCCAGAGCCCGAGAAAGTGGACGCGATCGTGTCCTGGACCACCCCCAGGACCAAAAAGCAGGTGAAGTCCTTCCTGGGCACTGCAGGGTACTATAGGCGTTTCGTACCGAACTATAGCGCCATTGCAAAACCATTGACGGACCTCACCAAGGGCGGTCTACCCCAAACAGTCCGCTGGACAGATGGCTGTGAGGCAGCATTCCGAGCTTTGAAAACAGCCCTGTGCAGCTCGCCGGTGTTGAGAGCCAGTCGACAGCAGTCGGCCCTTCCTGGTACAGACTGACGCCAGCGAATTTGGCCTCGGTGCTGTACTCAGCCAGGTTGATTCGGGGGACCAGGAGCACCCCGTGTTGTACCTGAGCCAGAAACTTCTGCCAAGGGAAGTGGCATACTCCACCATCGAGAAGGAGTGCCTGGCCATGGTCTGGGCACTGCAACGTTTGCAGCCCTACCTGTACGGGCGCACCTTCAAGGTGGTCACCGACCACAACCCTCTGAGCTGGCTGCACACAGTGTCCGGAACCAATGGTAGGTTGCTACGCTGGAGCCTTGCCCTGCAGCAGTATGATTTTGCCGTACAACACAAGAAAGGCAGTGATCATGGGAATGCTGATGGGTTGTCCCGACGTGGCGAACCCGCTGAGGTGCGCATGGCGGATTACCGAGAGGTCATGCCTCCGTAGCGCCCTCTAAGGGGGGGAGGTGTGATGATACTGTAGCTCCATGTCTTGTGCTGTTGCTAGAACTACAACCCCCACCGTATGCAAGCACAGGGCAAAGTTACCCCTCCCTCCCCTTCTCTCTGCAGCGCACTCTATCTCTCATCCCTCCCACCTCAGGAATTTTTCTTTGTCTTCCCAAACCCTGCAAAAGTCCTATAGCAGCCATTTTGGAGAATTCATCCTTTTGGCTTATAACACGGTGGGAAGTTGCGTCAGAAACACGAACGTCACTGTGTCGAACCATGCGCCGACGGGCATCGTTCCCGTGGTACCGGTGAACCCGTAACTCCAACAGAGCCCGAGAAATGGAATTCTCGGGTGCCCCATGGGCTATGTCACCCAAGTTTGGGTTCATTTGAACCATTATTTCAAAGCAAGATCATTGATAGGTCTGCCATTATTCTACTAGAGTTCCCCTCTGAGTTATGGACCTTATGATATTTCAGAGCTCAAATCATACACTTCTGTCCCTGGGAGGTGGCCAGAAAAACCAGCCCCGTTTGTGAGGTCAGCAGTCCACATGTATAAGTCTGGCAGTGACCCCCCCCCTGAGTCAGTCCCTGCTGTGAGGTCCTGAGTAAGAGATCTGCCAATGAACTATGACGTGTGGCTCCTTCCCCCAGCCTGGCTTGCCTATGCATATGTAACTATCATGTGAGTTATCTTTCATTCTTAATCCCATTTTATTTTATAACTGCATCTGTACATAACGATATTGTCTCAGTTTGTTCCATCTTTTTATATTATATAAGCACTGCCTGTTTTTTAAGGAATAAACCTATAAATTTATTAGTTTGTTTCTCCTGCTCTATAAACGAATTTGCACGTGCCTGAAGCACTACACTACTGTTTTGGGGTTGCTACGGACCCGCTTGATAAATTGTTCAAGAAAAACCGTAGCTGGTGGCAGCTTAAAAGAAGGGGTGTTAAGTGTTGACATTGGGGTGGCGTTGGCGGTGACAGAGCGGGTTTTATAAGTATATTGCCCGGCTGTGGCTCGGAGTAATTATAATTCCCTCACTGCCGCAGGCTCAATAGCCAGCACACATCCAAGTGACCCGTCTGGCGACTAATTATCCTAGGTGCAGTTCCCTGACCGACCTGAGGGTAAGGGGGGCGCCAGAGAGCTGCAAGTTCCTAAGTGGAAGTGGGATAATTAAAAATCCCTGCAGTTTACTGGGTCGGACGGCAGCAGCCGTCGTGTGTGTGCACCGTTTCATCACATATTGGTGGCAGCGGTGGGATTATAGAGCATTAGTGATCTGGTTTGAGCAATCATTCCATTCACTAAAAAACTTGCACGGTTCTTCAGCGACCCTGCATCTAAAGTTTTGGAGAACAGACTCAGTGTTTATTAGTCCTGAGACAATTGTGTGTACTTGTGGTTACCCCTCCCTTCTCTTTGTTTTTCTATCCTATCTTTTATTTGGCAAACATGGCTACCATAGGAGCAAGTTGGTTCGAAAAGCAGAGCAAGGACACTCTTGTGGGAATCACGGCCTTGTCCACACGAACCGAACCAAAGGCCAACTGGTCCAGGCCCTGAAGGAGCTGGGCGAGCATCGGAGCGTGGCGGGCGCAGGAGCCGGCCCAAGCCAAGGTGGTGCCGCAGGAGCAGAGGCCCAACCCCTGACTGCTTACACCCAGAGAGAGGTGGACCCTTACCTGCAGGCGGCCCTGGAGGGACTCACCGCTGACAACCGGGAAGAACGCCTGAGGCTGATCCAGCAAGCTCAAGAGAGCCGACCAGCGAGAGGCCAAACAGCGAGAGGCTGAGAGAGCCGAGCGCCAAGCCCAGCGAGAGGCCGAGCGGGAGGCTGAGAGGGCCAAGCGGGAGGCTGAGAGAGACGAGCGGGAAGCTCAGAGAGCCCATGAACTGCAGCTGCTCAGACAAGGGGCAATGCCCTCCACAGCCCAGAGCGGTACACCCAGCAGCTCTCAGAGTCCCAAGCCCGGCCGGAGCACTTTCCCGTGCTGGAAAAGGAAGGAGACTTGGACACTTTTCTGCGGGCCTTTGAGAAAGTCTGCAGACAGTACCGGCTGCCTGCCGACCAATGGGCCAGGTACTTGACCCCTGGGCTGAAGGGCAAAGCTTTGGAGGCGTTCGCTTCCCTCGCGCCAGATCAAGACAGTGACTATGAGGCCATCAAGCAGGCCCTGATTGCCAAGTACCAGCTAACCCCTGAGGTATACCGAAAGAAGTTCCGGAACCTCCAACGTGGCCCACACGACAGTTATAGCGATGTGGTGCAAGGACTCAGGAACCACTTTGACCAGTGGATCCATGGACTGTCAGTTGACACCTATGAGGAGCTGAAAGACCTGATGATCAAAGACCAGTTCCTGCATCTGTGCCCAGCTGAGGTCCGACAGTTCATCCTGGACCGAGAACCAGAGGACGCGGTAACAACAGCCCGGATCGCCGACAGCTATGAGGCCAACCGGAAACCCGAGGTGCGGAAGCCCGTCACCACCCGTTGGGGAGGGGGTAAGCCTGCAACCAACCCCAGTGCCCCTGCCAGTCGTCCCTCTGGAGGCACTATCCCCTTTGCCAGCGCCAGGCCTACATCAGACCCATCGCCAGTGTTTCTCCTGTAAAAGGACTGGTCACATCAGCGCCACCTGTCCGGAGAGGCAGAAGAACCCCCCAGCCAAGGCCTCCGGGCCCAACGCCTCTGTTCTTTTGGTGGGTGGTGTGGTGGGGAGGGTTGATGACAACGTGCAGCCCATCCGCGTGGGGGCCCGTCTTGCTACCGGCCTCAAGGACACCGGGGCTGAACGAACCCTCATCCGACCCGAACTGGCGGCCCCTGAAGAGTTGATTCCGGGGAAAACCTTAACTGTCACAGGATTGGGGGCGTCCACTACCCCTTGCCGATAGCCCGAGTTTTCATTGACTGGGGTGCCGGGAGCGGGGTGAAGGAAGTGGGGGTGTCCGAAAACCTGCCCACTGATGTTTTATTGGGGACTGATCTGGGGAGGATGGTGGCATACTATGTCCCTGACACCCCTTCCCAATCTGATGATAAGGTTAACATTAACCATGATGTTGATGTTGATGATGATGGGAAACTGATTGTGTTACCTGCTAATGCTTTGCGAAGTGATGATGCAACTGATAACCTTTCTTTCCCTCGGACTGATGTTGATAGTGATGTATCTGTGCCATCTGAATCTGTTAACCCTTTCTCTGAAGTGGTAGATGTGTCCACAGGTACAGGAGCGTTCAGTCCCGTCGCTCTGCGGAGTGAGACGGCTGAGGAACCCCTAGCAGGAGCAAGCGACAGTGCTCAAGGAAATGGGAGGTGCATGGGAACCGGGAGGAAGGTGACGCCATGACACTGACCAGTGCCACCGAGGAAGGTAACTGGCCCATAAGTAGCACTGCTCCTGAAGTGTTGGGGGTGGATGGGGAGGTAGAGCCCATAGCAGCGCAGGCTGATGGGTCTGTAGAAATCCCCGGGGAGACTGCATATGTAGCTGCTGTCACCCGCAGTCAGAGTGCCCGGATCGCAGGTATCGCCCTGCCATCTGGACCCTCCTCCGCTACAGGAGAGACTGAACCAGAGGTGGACCCAGAGCCGGTCCAAGAGGGTCCCAGTGAGGAAGGAACCCTGACGTCACTTCTGGCTGCCTCCAGCCAGGAGTTCCAGGCTGCTCTGCACTCAGATGCGAGCCTGGAGAACTTGAGGCACCTCGCCGAGACGCCCACCTCCGTGACTGATAAGGAGAGGGTGTTCTGGGAACGAGGAAGGTTGTACCGGGAGACAGTACCCAGAGACTCCCAAAAGGAGTGGTTGAGGGAAAAACAGCTGGTCGTCCCGCACCAGTTCCGAGGTGAGTTGTTGAGGATTGCCCATGAGATTCCACTTGCTGGACACTTGGGGATTAGCAAAACTAAGGCACGGCTGTCTCAACACTTCTATTGGCCCAAGATGGGGACAGATGTGACTGACTACTGCCGCTCCTGTATCACCTGTCAAAGAGTGGGGAAGGCGGGGCCTGCTCTTAAGGCTCCCCTGATCCCGTTGCCAGTGATAGAGGAGCCTTTCCAGAGGATCGCGGTGGACATTGTGGGCCCGCTGGCCATCCCCAGCAGCTCTGGAAAGCAATACATCCTGACTGTGATAGACTACGCTACCCGGTACCCGGAGGCGGTAGCTCTGTCCTCAACTAGGGCAGATAAGGTGGCAGATGCACTGGTGACCATCTTTTCACGGGTAGGATTTCCCAGGGAGATGCTTACCGATCAAGGGACCCAATTTATGTCTCGCCTAATGAAGGCTCTCTGCAGCAAAATGCAGGTGACGCGTATGGTATCGAGTGCTTCAGGCAGCCTGGGAAGGCCCGTACGTCGTGCACCAACAGCTCAACCCAGCCACCTACGTGGTCACGCTTGACCACACTCGGGGTAGGCGCAAGGCCTTTCACGTCAGCATGATGAAGGCCCATCACGAACGTGAAGCCTGCGTCCTACCGGTCTGCAATCTGCCCGAGGACGGGGAAGAGGATCCCCTCCTAGACATGCTGGCCCAAGCTAATGCCAATGGGTCCATTGAGGACATGGAGGTAAATGCCTCGCTAACCGTCTCCCAGCGGTTGCAGTTGCTGACCACTCTGGAACCCTTCCGGGCCGAGTTCACGAACCGACCCGGAAGGACCGAGTTGGCAGTCCACGAGGTGGACACCGGGAATCACGCCCCGTTACGGCGGACACCTTATCGGATCTCTGAGGAAGTGCAGCAGATTATGCGCCAGGAGATCCATGAGATGTTGCAGCTGGGGGTGATCCGGCAGTCCAAAAGCGCGTGGGCCTCACCTGTAGTTCTCGTGCCAAAAAAGGATCGGACCACCCGGTTCTGCGTGGACTACAGGGGGCTCAACGCCATCACTACCTCTGATGCGCACCCAATGCCACGCATCGAGGATCTGCTGGAGCGGTTGGCGAATGCCAAGTACATATCCATCATGGATTTGAGCCGGGGATACTGGCAGATTCCCCTGAGCCCTGCGGCGCAGGAGAAATCCGCCTTTATCACCCCTTTTGGACTGTACGAGTCCATGGTCATGCCTTTCGGCATGAAGAATGCCCCTGCCACTTTTCAGCGGATGGTCAACCACCTGCTTCAGGGACTGGAGGAGTACGCTGTGGCGTACCTGGACGACATTGCCGTTTCAGTTCCACCTGGGAGGAACACCTTCAGCATCTCCAGGAGGTGCTCAAGCGTATTCACCAGGCAGGTCTGACCATCAAGCCGGGAAAATGCCAGATGGGCATGAGGGAGGTCCACTACCTGGGGCACCGGGTAGGTGGGGGTTCCATGAGTCCAGAGCCCGAGAAAGTGGACGCGATCGTGTCCTGGCCCACCCCCAGGACCAAAAAGCAGGTGAAGTCCTTCCTGGGCACTGCAGGGTACTATAGGCGTTTCGTACCGAACTATAGCGCCATTGCAAAACCCTTGACGGACCTCACCAAGGGCGGTCTACCCCAAACAGTCCGCTGGACAGATGGCTGTGAGGCGGCATTCCGAGCTTTGAAAACAGCCCTGTGCAGCTCGCCGGTGTTGAGAGCCGTCGACAGCAGTCGGCTCTTCCTGGTACAGACTGACGCCAGCGAATTTGGCCTCGGTGCTGTACTCAGCCAGGTTGATTCGGGGGACCAGGAGCACCCCGTGTTGTACCTGAGCCGGAAACTTCTGCCAAGGGAAGTGGCATACTCCACCATCGAGAAGGAGTGCCTGGCCATGGTCTGGGCACTGCAACGTTTGCAGCCCTACCTGTACGGGCGCACCTTCAAGGTGGTCACCGACCACAACCCTCTGAGCTGGCTGCACACAGTGTCCGGAACCAATGGTAGGTTGCTACGCTGGAGCCTTGCCCTGCAGCAGTATGATTTTGCCGTACAACACAAGAAAGGCAGTGATCATGGGAATGCTGATGGGTTGTCCCGACGTGGCGAACCCGCTGAGGTGCGCATGGCGGTTTACCGAGAGGTCATGCCTCCGTAGCGCCCTCTAAGGGGGGGAGGTGTGATGATACTGTAGCTCCATGTCTTGTGCTGTTGCTAGAACTACAACCCCCACCGTATGCAAGCACAGGGCAAAGTTACCCCTCCCTCCCCCTTCTCTCTGCAGCGCACTCTATCTCTCATCCCTCCCACCTCAGGAATTTTTCTTTGTCTTCCCAAACCCTGCAAAAGTCCTATAGCAGCCATTTTGGAGAATTCATCCTTTTGGCTTATAACACGGTGGGAAGTTGCGTCAGAAACACGAACGTCACTGTGTCGAACCATGCGCCGACGGGCATCGTTCCCGTGGTACCGGTGAACCCGTAACTCCAACAGAGCCCGAGAAATGGAATTCTCGGGTGCCCCATGGGCTATGTCACCCAAGTTTGGGTTCATTTGAACCATTATTTCAAAGCAAGATCATTGATAGGTCTGCCATTATTCTGCTAGAGTTCCCCGCTGAGTTATGGACCTTATGATATTTCAGAGCTCAAATCATACACTTCTGTCCCTGGGAGGTGGCCAGAAAAACCAGCCCCGTTTGTGAGGTCAGCAGCCCACATGTATAAGTCTGGCAGTGACCCCCCCCCTGAGTCAGTCCCTGCTGTGAGGTCCTGAGTAAGAGATCTGCCAATGAACCATAACGTGTGGCTCCTTCCCCAGCCTGGCTTGCCTATGCATATGTAACTATCATGTGAGTTATCTTTCATTCTTAATCCCATTTTATTTTATAACTGCATCTGTACATAACGATATTGTCTCAGTTTGTTACATCTTTTTATATTATATAAGCACTGCCTGTTTTTTAAGGAATAAACCTATAAATTTATTAGTTTGTTTCTCCTGCTCTATAAACGAATTTGCACGTGCCTGAAGCACTACGCTACTGTTTTGGGGTTGCTACGGACCCGCTTGATAAATTGTTCAAGAAAAACCGTAGCTGGTGGCAGCTTAAAAGAAGGGGTGTTAAGTGTTGACATTGGGGTGGCGTTGGCGGTGACAGAGCGGGTTTTATAAGTATATTGCCCGGCTGCGGCTCAGAGTAATTATAATTCCCTCACTGCCGCGTGCCAATAGCCAGCACACATCCAAGTGACCCGTCTGGCGACTAATTATCCTAGGTGCAGTTCCCTGACCGACCTGAGGGTAAGGGGGGCGCCAGAGAGCTGCAAGTTCCTAAGTGGAAGTGGGATAATTAAAAATCCCTGCAGTTTACTGGGTCGGACGGCAGCAGCCGTCGTGTGTGTGCACCATTTCATCACACTATCCATGAGTTATTTCAAATTTTTTTGTTGTGTACAATGTTATCAATGAGTTGTCACCGGTAGGATGGGTAGCCATCCAAATCTTTAACAGTGTGCTGTTTCAACTGCTTTGGAAACCCTTTTGTACACTTTCCTTTTTGTATGCATGGACTTTTTGGATTTGCTACACCGCATGAGCCATGAACCATATTACAGATTACAATATTATACAATTCAAGATACTTTTCTTGGTTTGGAATTTCAGCCCACACTATGTTGTCAATTTCTTCCTCCGTGCGAAACTTGGAATCCGCGTCTAATATAATTAGTATATGCGCATGTGGAAGAACTAATTTCTGAAACTCAATGATGTGTACCATTGCTACGACTGTTCCAAAAAGCCCATTTTTGATGTCTTTAAAAAGGCTGCTGAGTTTTAGTCGAAATACGCGTGCAACTAAGTCCGGCCTGTGTTCAACTTGCTGCCAGGGTTCTAGATTTTCGGTAATTTCCGGCCATTTAGGATTACAGGTCATTAGTGTTGAGCATTCCGATACTGCAAATATCGGGTATCGGCCGATATTTGCTGTATTGGAATTCCGATTCTGAGTTCCGATATTTTTGTCATATTGGATACCGGAATCTGAGTTTTCCGACAAAGTCTATGGGAGTTCCTGTGTCACAGAACGAAGTACGTGACACAGGAACTTCCCGAAGCTGTCACTGTCAGTGTCGGTCGGGTCTGTCAGGTGTCAGGACTCAGCAGAGTCAGCACTTACCTGGCAGAAGATCCCCTTCCCCGGTGGTCACGTCCTCCTGGATGGCTGCCATTACCCTGTCCCTGGCGGTCACGTGCAGCATCTCGCGATAACTGCAGTGACTGCCGGGTACTGGGTAATCTCGGCCAGCTGTACTCTCGCGACTGCTGGCCGTAAACCAGTCCGGATTACGTCACCGCCGGGGAAGCCGCAATGGTAAGCAGCTCTGCTCTATGTGGATGTCAGGCTCAGCCTGCCATCCAGATGTAGCAGAGCTGGACTCTCGTGATTTTGGACTGCGTCGGACAGGGAGTATTTGTGTTGGTTTGTTATTTTTGTTTTTTTACAGGAGATCGATGGCGTCGCAGGACATGTAATAAAAATAATGAAAACTGTGTTGTGTTTTATTTCATTAAAATACTTTTTTCTGGCTGTGTATTTTTTAAAAAATTTTCAAACTATGATTAATAATGGATCGGTGTCTTATTGACGCCTCTCCATTATTAACCGGGCTTATTGTCACCGATCAATCAAAGGTGACATTAAACCCTTATTACCCCGCTTGCCACCGCTACAGGGCAAGTGGGAAGAGCCGGGAAAGTGCCACAATTGGCGCATCTTTGGATGCGCCATTTGTGGGGCTGCTGCAGCCTGGTATTTTTAGGCTGTAGAGGGCCAAAATCCATGGGCCTTGACAGTCTTTTAATACCAGGCCGCAGCAGTCTGCATTTTACTTTGCTGGTTAAAAAAATAGGGGGATCCCCACGCCATTTTTTTTCGAGGGGATCCCCTATTTTTGTTAACCAGCCAAGCTAAGCAGACTGCTGTGGCCTGGTATTATCAGGCTTGCAAGGTCCATGGATATTGGCTCCTTAACAGCCTGAAAAACCAGGCCTCAGTAGTCTGCTTTATCAGGCTGGATTAACAAAAATAGGGGGGACCCCACGCCATTTTTTTTTCTAGGGGATCCCCTATTTTTGTTTATCAGTTCACTTCAGGTCAGCCAGGATTCCCTCTGATGTCACTGATGCAGTGGGTGTCCCTGGCTGAACTGGAGTGAAAGTGGGAAGCAATCAATTATGCTAACCACTTCCTCTCCTGTCAGCCAGGAGAGGAGATGATTCAGTTGTGGGTTTACTGTGAGGCTGTCAGCATTAGCTGCGGTCCCTGCAGTAAACATTAACCCTTTCAGAAGGATTACATCGGGGGACCTGACTGAACATTGGATAGGTAAGAATAATGTTGCTTTATTATTTTATTTTTATTACAGGTGAACAAGGGCTTCGCAAGGAATGGCAGTAAAATAAAGTATGGTCAAAAACTGTGTGTTTATTTCATTAAAATGATTTTTAATTAAAGTGTGTGTGTTTTATTTTTATTTCATATAATAGGATTAATAATTGATAGTTGTCTAATTGACAACTCTCAATTATTAACCTGGCTTAAACTCACCTTTCAATAGCAAGGTGGCTTTAACCCGTAATTAACCCATTCGCCACCGCTACAGGGCAATGGGAATAGACGGGCAAAGTGCCAGAAAGGGCGAATCTAATTATAGATTTGCCTTTTCTGGGGTGTCTGGGGGCAGATGTTAGTAGCTGGGGGGGGGGCAAAAATAATGGTCCCTCTCTGGGCTATTATTTTTCTCCCCCACTCGCTGGCTTTGTCTGTCTGGTTGAGAAAATAGGGCGGGAGCCCACGCATTTTTTTCAACAATTTTACATCTCATATATATATATATACATGTCATTGAATTTGTGACACATATGTATATATATTTATAGTACATACACTTCTACATAGTATAATAGCCGCTAATTCAATTGCCGGCTTTTGTGAAAATACAGAAACCGACATGAAATGACACATGGTTTACATAGAGTTAACCATGTCATTTCATGTAGTTTGATATATGGTTTTCACAAACAATTACATGAGTGTATGTGTGCAAAATTTGACACATGTAGGGGTTAATTCAAGGTGTAAATTCATAGCAAAAAAAATGCGTTTTTTTTTACAACGAATTAAGATGGACTAATATATCCCTTTGAAAAGGAGGCTCTCCATCATCGTTTTGAAAAATAACTGCGACCTCACTTACACGTGGTTTGTTGTAACATCGGGATCTTGTTTACGGTCTTGTTTAATGGCCATCATAATAGAAGGCATTTCCGTCCCATTTTGTATAGCCCTCTGTTCCTCCTCAGCTTCGACGTCTTTTAGCATGCGATATGTGGCAGCAAATGGGCTGATTGCTTGTAAATGTACGGCAATTAGGTTCATCAGTTCAGCATTACACTTTTCATTTTCTTTGAGGTTAATCCTTTGTTCTGTAGCCTCATTTGCATCAAAGATATATAATTGTGAAAATTTTGGTGGTTGTCCTATTTCTGGGTGAAGTGTTCCAGTGCAGTGGTAGATCTGGCCATTAATTTTAAAACAATACGGTCCGAATGCAATGTTGGCACCAAATGAAGCAAACGCATGAGAACTGTTGATACTTCTGATATTTTCCATACAATTTTTACTGTGTTCATATGCGTTCCTTTCATCAACTGCTCAAACAGATCTGAGTAGTGACGTCTCGGTAGCATAACTTTTCCTTTTTGGCAGCATTGAGTAAACTGATTGTCAGATGGTTTTTCCTCAATGAAATTCAGAGAGTCACATATAGAACAAACTACATTCATATTCCCACAGTAGTGTTGAATAATTATAGTTTCATTGTCTGTTACGTAACGTGCAAGTTGTTGAATATTCTGCTGGGTTTGCCTTAGTTGGTAGATATTTAGTTTTTGATAAATTTGGCAATTGTGTTGTTCTCTGTTTGCCCTGGATTCTGGAGATTCATTCACCTGACATTGTCTATGGGATTCCGCATCGTGTTCCTGCCTAGCGGCAGTGTGTTGCGGTGTCTCCCTTTCCCGACGTTGTCTGTGAAATTCGGCATCCTGGGCTTGTTTGGCGGCAGTGTGCTGTGGTGTCTCCTGTTCCCGACGTTTCTGTGAGATTCCGCATCCTGGGCTTGTCTAGCAGCAGTGTGTTGTGGTGTCTGTTGCTCTCGACGTTGTCTTTTTCTTGCTGCTTCTGCTGCTTTTCTGTCATTGTCAGTGGCATATTTTCGCTTACGACCCATTGGAAGACAGGAAGCGTAAAGAAGTATCTGTTCAGCGCTCTGTGACTGGCAGAACGTGTTCAGTAAACGTGACAGTACATCAGACACTGTGAATCACAAACATGTTCAGTACATCATGGGCAGTTGGTGAGTCACATGACCACATGGGCGGAGTTAGCCCTGCTATCTCTCGACGATGGCGTACTTATTTTAAATCTGGTGCCAATTTGCCGGAAAGCGTGTTTAAATTTGGCGCCAATAATGCTGATTGGTCGCGGCCGCCGCCCGCGACCAATCAGCGATTTTGGCGCCAAATTTAAACACGCTCTCCGGGAAATTATACACGCTCTCTGGGAGATGACCGGCTGCTCGCACCAGAAGTATCCCGACCGGCAGCGCCGCTCCCCGGTCCTCCGTTCACACTTGCCATCGGGAGATCAGCGGCCCTAGCCGCTAATCTGCCGACTGTAGCCGCATGGAGGTCAGCGGCGCCACCGGTCAGGGTACTTCTGCTGTGAGCAGCCGGGAGATGACCAGTTACCGCCGATCATCTCCCGGCTGCATCGCCGCTGACCTCCGTGCGGCAGATAAGCCGCTAACAGCCGCCATCTTTTTTCTGAAATCCCGCATCGCTGATTGGCCTCGGCCGGACCAATCAGCGACGCGGGATTTCCTGGACAGAAAGTCAGACAGACGGGATAAGACGATTATATATATTAGATGGTTCAGCCATCAATACAATAAATAGGGTATTCAAATAATACTGCATTAATCAGACTCCAGAATAGAAGGCTATTAAGTGCATGGACAGTGATACGAGGCAACAGATTCTGAAGAACATTTAGGAAGGGCAAATAGGGAACAGTTAGATTGGTGAGGTGATAGGCCAATTTAAAGAAAGGCATTTTCAGGGCTAGCTTAAAACTGTGGATACTGTGAATTAGTTGAATTGTCCTTGGTAGTGCAATTCAGAGAACAGGAACAGCATGAGAGAAATCTTGGATTGGAAGTTTAGGATTGAGGATGTTAGTCTCAGGTCAATAGCACAATGGAGAGCATGAGTAGTGTGGTAGACAGATATGTGGAAGGAGATGCGCCGAACTATGGAAAGCTTTGTAGGTGAGAGAGATAGGTTTATATTGTATTATGATCCAAAAGTCCAATAGATAATGAAAACAATATATCAACTGTGATACTGTATGCTGAGACATGTATTTAACCCTATCCTGTGTGATACCGTCTGCTGAGCCATGTATCTAATCCTATCCTGTGAGATACTGTGCTGAGCTCTGTATCTAATCCCATCCTGCGTGATACTGTGCACCTACTACTATCCTGTGTGGTACTGTCTGCTGAGCCATGTATCTAATCCTATCCTGTGTAATACTGTCTGCTGAGCCGTGTAACTAATCCTATCCTGTGTGATACTGTGCTGAGCTGTGTTTCTAAACCCATCCTGTGTGATACTGTCTGCTGACCTGTGTATCTAATCCTATCCTGTGTGATACTGTGCTGAGCTGTGTATCTAATCTTATCCTGTGTGGTACTGTCTGCTGAGCCATGTACAGTATACCTAATCCTATCCTATGTGATACTGTGCTGAGCTGTGTATCTAATCCTATCCTGTGTGGTACTGTCTGCTGAGCCGTGTATACCTAATCCTATCCTGTGTGATACTGTGCTGAGCTGTGTATCTAATCCTATCCTGTGTGGTACTGTCTGCTGAGCCGTGTATACCTAATCCTATCCTGTGTGATACTGTGCTGAGCTGTGTATCTAATCACATCCTGTGTGATACTGACTGCTGAGCTGTGTGTCTAATCTTATCCTGTGTGATGCTGTAGGCTGAGCCCAGTCAGATAGGAGCGCCAGCCATGCGTAGTTATTAGGCCGGGATCACACATGCGAGGAAATCGTCAGACACTCGCATGTGAAATCCCAGCTCTGGTGCCGGCACTCGGAAGTGGAGCGAGCGGCTGCATAGTAATACATGGAGCCGCTCGCTCCACTCCCGAGTGCCGGCGCCAGAGCTGGGATTTCACATGCGAGTGTCGGACGATTTACTCGCATGTGTGATCCCGGCCTTAGGCAGTGAGATGCAGCTCCGGCCGGGTGCCTCAGATG